>JAOUQT010061362.1:0-10520 GCA_025769995.1 Xyliphius kryptos
GTTTGATTTCTTTGTATGTATGGATTACTTGGGTTGTTACCGACATCTGGTGAAAATTTTATGTCAATAGCACCTCTGGAAATATATTTACTGAGAAAAATGGTGACGTAATACTTATTTCACCCGCTGTAAATGGCAGGTATATGGTAAGTGTACTAATGAGGGTGAAAATTAAAAAGAGAACCAAATAAAGTGCCCAGTGTACATGGAAAGTACATAAAACAGAGTAACTAGAACATTGCACCAAGCAACCCAAGTGTAGTGGGTTTAGAATGAACAGTGTCGTGCACTCTTACAGGTCCGAATCCACCTCCACAGGTGATGTAGTCTGGGTGCTTTTCCAAATCAAACAGGTCCACCTGCTGAAACGGCGTCTGACTGGTGGACAGACGCCAAGGCTCGGACAGGACCTACACACACACACAGACCTTTTAAAAGACACCAACTTTGGCCTCCAGAACATTAGATCATCACGGAATGAATAATCATCCGCTTCACAAGTAAACCCCATGACCACAGCTGGTCCTGCACCGATCAATAATCACATTTAGTCATATTGGTTTAATTCTTTCATTCTAATATGGATCTGTACACTTCTTTAATCTGCTGCAATCAGGTCACAGGTAGAACCTCCCTATGGAGTAAACTTCTAATTTTGGTAGGGCGACGGTCTTTAAAATGGTCAGTCAGAATAATTATTTTAAAAATTAATACACTTAAAAAAGGCATTTTAATTGGGTTTTATATCCTGATCTGCCCTTCTATTTACAGGTTCCACCCTCTTACAGCCTTTACATCATAAAGTCGTTAAGGAGAATTAAGTCATTAATCATGGAATGAGGAAACATCATTACACCTTACACACACCTCTTTGAGGAAGGGCGACTCCACACCCAGATATTTGGAAACAACATAGAGACAGAAGAGGTGTCGGTCTATTCCAGCTCCAGTCATGGCGAGTCGATAAAGCAGCTGATGTTTATCCGATGCAGCTCTAAACAGCCGCCGGCACAAATCCACTGCCTGAATGGAAGAATAAGAGACTCAGGGGATGGTACAAGGTGACGCAGGTGAATCCGTATAGGGCGATGAGGTCATCACTACATATTTACACAATCGGCTACCCAATTTTAAAGCTACCAAATGTAACTTTAGCTGTCATGGTTTACGGTGTCTGAATACCTCGCCGTTCTCGAATGCTTTGATGAAGGCACAGCTCTCGTTTGTACAAGATCGTACAGTTTCTGTCCGACCCTCACGGAACAGCCGCGTCATAGACGCCTCGTACGTCAGGCAGAACATTCCCCGGTCCTGTAGGGGAAAAACAGAAGATGGCGAGGTTGTCTTCTACCTCAAAGAACTCCTTATCCCATACAACTAATACCAACTGCCGCAAACAGCCCCGAATCAAACTTCAGACTATGGGAGACCAGGTTTTTTAAACTGTTGCCCCATGTCTGCGGAATACGCTCCCAGATTTCTTTGCATTCAACAAGGCTTATTAGGACTTTTTATGCATTGTTTTAACTGTTTCCGGTGTGAATTTTATTTTTTTTATATCCATTTCTTTCTTAAATGTCCTCTAAAACCTAGCACTACCTTGAAATGTAAAGTGCATTATAAAGAAAATGTATTATCATTTTTATTATTATTACTACATAAGTGCTCCTAGGGACTTACCCTGTAGTAGGCGAGCTGAAGAGCCGCCTGGATGAAGGCGTCAGGACTCATCTTAACCTTTTTAATGCTGCCTTTGCCGAAGTCTCGGAAGGCAAACGAGTGGAAGTCGATGTCATCGGCAAGCACCTGCGCGAGTGAGAGGGATTTCGCAATGCGCTCCTGACACTGTGTTAAATACAAAGGGATTGGACATCTGGGTTATTTTTTTAAATTCTCAGAGTTCATTAGATTATAGTTGATAATCTAACAGTCAAACAATAATTATCTGAAATAAAACGATTAAACACCACACACACAAAATAAAAGAAATTGACATTGATGCACCGACTGTGCCAAGAACATGAAGGGGGCAGTGCGTTGTTCAAGCATCACTGACAGCTTTTAAGGGGTTAAGCGCCTTACCACACGCCACCCACTCTTCCATTTAGTCAGACCAGCATGACTGACCACGCTCTGCCGACGAAGGTTGGGACAGCATCATGGCAACACTACATAAAGTCCAGCACCCCACCCCCATATATCGTATGGGGCACGGATGGAAAAAAATCAGGACACAGATAAACAGACTAGTCTCAAGTCATGGATGACATGTTACAGTTAAAGCTTAAAAGAAGGACTAACTTACTATAGGAGTTTATAAAAGCTCATGTACATACATTGTGTGATACATCAATACTTTGGTCCATATAATGCATGGGTCTAAAGCTCCGTCCATGTTATTAGACAGTTCTTATAAAATGGGTAGTTCTGGTCCTTAAATATGATTGGCTGAGCCGTTTGTCCAGCTGTGACTAATGACAATAACGCACCTCTGAGTGCTTCACATTCATATTAATGCAGGTCTTACAATACTTTTTTTTTCGTACTGTAATTTGTCCACTAGAAATACTAGACAGTATTTGATATTTGATGTTAGAGAAACCTGAAACCTGTTACTCAGCGTTTATTTAAAAAATTACTATATTACGCTGCTGAAGACAAGTTTATTAACGATTTTCTTTCAAATTAACACATTTATAAAATTAACCTTGTTTTTAATTATAGTGTGTAAGTAACAGTTTTATAAAAGCAGTAAGGCACTCGAGGTGCATTACTATGAATAAATCAGGCCGGTGAGGTATGAAGTGAGATAAAAGATAAAAAACATCAAAAAAACATTTGAGAGGAATTCAAGAGAGAAGGAAACTAAAAAGACGAAGGCCATTTTATTTACTTTTTCTTTTAGCCTGCACCTTATAATGCACTTTTTTTTCAAAAGCAATCGGTTTTTGATGTTGCTCCTGTTTACTTGAAGGGAAAAAATATGTTCACGATTTATGAAAATAAAATGTATTCCTTTCAGTTTTTGTTGCCGACCTTTATCTTTTTAAAGCACACCATTTGCATTAGCCTTTGTTTTATTTAATCTTTCACCTAACTGCTGCTTCTCACTTTATACCTTGCATGTGCACGCTGCACGCTCCCGAATTTGCACAAATCTGATTATAGAGTGCAATTGATGACCTCATGACGCACATGATTGGTCTGTGAGTTTACTGCACAGCGACACCTGTACCATAAAGACAAAAAAAAGCTGAGCCACTTGAAATAAACAGTTTTATAAATTAATATTTAATAAATAGTTTCATCGGTTCGGGACCGCAGTGAACATCTGGGTCCGACCCTGGACCGCGGTCCACCTATTAGTGACCTCTGCTGTAGAGGAACCTCATCCACATGACTAAAAACTGTGCATTTGCTACCAAGATGCTTATGACAAATATTGTTTAAAATATATAGAACAACATTTGTAATGTAACCTGTGACAAAAGGCTGATTGAACCTACTTCAGTATACGGCACTAAATCATAACACACGTTAGAATTAATTAATGACGGCCTGGACCTTTGTGTGACAAAATTTCCTCTCACTGAACCCTACAGAATTCTATTTAAATACCCCTGCTCTATAGATATTCTATATTTGGGTTGATTGTTCTGGCATTTGTCCTCAGTACAGGATGGAGCTGAATCCCTTTTGGCCACAAAGTTATAAAACAATAGGGTTCAGGTTCAGAGATACAGGCATTTAACTTTTAGTAAACAGTTTTAAGGAAAAATTATGTCTTCAAGGCGGGAAGATGTTTACCATCAAAGATGATCAACCGGTGTGAAACAAGAAATACAGAATTCCTTAAACCAGACCAGCAACATTTCAGATCACCTTTTACCTGGTAACATCGTCTTGCGGTGTTAACCCTGCAACTTCCAGCAATGTGATGTGAATGTGACTCAGTGTGATTCCCCACCAGATCGGTCACTATACACTACGGCTGTAGTTTCCCTTTAGCAACATTTTATTACCATGTTTTGTAAAGAGATTAAAGCGCAAGTGGTCCTAATACACACCTCTAAGGGGATGTCCCAGGTTAATCTCTGTGGTTGGGGTAAGGACTGGTTCCCATCGCCCTTGCAATGTCCCTCTTGGTTGTAGCCCAGCTGGAAGCTATCAGTTGCCAGCACGTACTAAAGGGGCGCGCCGAGTGGGAAACAAAACAAAATGAGCTCATTTAAGATATGTAAATGAAATTAAACTTGTTTTAATAAAGTCTTACCTCCCACATGTGTGAGACGATTGGCGCATCCGCCCATGAGTGCTCCGCGTTCAGGCCAGTCTTCCCATTCCTATAGATGATCACCGTGAAGGACTTGTCGAACCACCTGATCATCAAACACACAGGCATCACGAAAGATTTACGTCTCCACGGAGGTGCTATGGCACGATGCCACGCAGACTCACCGGTCGAAGCATTTGCCATGGAAGAGAGACTTGGCATAGCGGTCCATGCTGGTGACCGGGTCATCTCCCTTCATGCCTTGCTCCTCATCCTCGAGTGTGACGAAAAACGCCGCCTTCTCAATGCAGTCCAGGGATCTTTTGTTCACTCCAGAGCTAAAGAACTCCTTCCTGGCCTGAGCCCATGGGATTCTGAGGAACAGGAAAACCAATTCAAACAGATAGTTTAGATGTTATTTTTAACCTGGGTTCAACTGGCACTCCTACATTATAAACCTCTTAGTAACAAAGACAAGTGTATTCCTCGACGTGTACAATTACCCCCATAGGATTACATTACCAGGTTTAAATAATTCCCAGTTTGCCTTTGATATTATCCCCCCCCCCCCCTTGGGTGGTTGTAAAACTGCACCTCTCCCCTGCCGTTAAAGCAGCCAGCTTCTCTTCTCCAGGAGCAGGAGCCGTTTTGTCATCGAGAATGCGCTGGATTTGTTGTTCAATTTCACGGGGCATGAGCATCCTGCCAGCCTGGTATAGCCACAGCCGAAAAAAGCGCCCCCTGTGGTACACTGCAATATACTCACTGTCGTTCCAGTGGACAACTGTATCTGTAAGGGATGAAAAGAAATGTGTGTAAATGCACATCTCTGTACACTACCAAAAAAAAAAAAAAAAAATAATATGTTATGGAAGACAAGTTAATTAACGGGTTTATTATTTGCTTTCAATAAACGCATTAATGAATCAAACCTTTTTTTATTATAGAGTGTTTGTAGCCGTCTTATAAAAGCAATTTTTGTATTATTGTGAACGAATCACAGGAAAGCAGTGTTATTGTACTCCACTAAACGTCATGCCTACTAACACATCATTACTGTGATTTATTCACAATAATGCCAACCTATCATACCTTCTTGTTGTAGTTTAGTATTTGTGGACACAATTGAGAATAAAGGGTACGCTAATTGTTGATAATGAGGGATTATAGTGGGTGTGACAACTTTTTAACCATTGCTTATACAGCAGTCGTGGCAACGCGCAAGGTGTCAGTTTCAGTCAGGTGTGTTTAGGTGTGTGTGTGTGTGTGGGGGGGGGGGGGTCTTCTCTTACCGGTCTCTTCTCCTGGGATGCGTGTGGTGTTGAAGAGCCTCTCACACTGAGCCGCACACAGAGGAATAAAAGTGCCAGGAATACGACTCTGAGAGAGCATGATAGAGAGAGAGAAAGATAAGGTAAGAAATAGAATGCTTTGTGTTTAAATAAGTGAGCAGTGCCATGGTAGTTGGTATCAGACAGGTAGGTTTCACTAGTTCTATAAACTTGAGATCGCCTTCGAGAAAATCATCCTTTTACAGACGGTTGACCAGAGTTCTTAAAGTTTCCACAGATTTCTGTTAAATTAGGTTCTTTGTTTAAAACACAACACTTTTTATTCAATGAATAATACATTTTGGATTTGTTTGCCACTGAGCCATCTTTTTGACTACCTACATTTGATTTACCTACATTAAGTTGTTTTGTTGCTATTTGATAGAGAAACACATCTAGAACACCACGCAAATAAAAATGATAAGTCAATCGTCCAAGACGTCCGCTGTTCTAATTCCAACACTGATTAAATGCCTGAGTGTTTGAGAGTGAACTCACAGGTTTGATTTCCTCTTTGTTCAGTTTCCTGCGGTACTTCAGAAGGGCATGAAGTGTGTTTCCCGCTCTGGCCGCCTGAATTGGGGTTGGGGTCACGAACATGAAGTCCTGGCAAATGCATATGTGACATTATTGCTGAATAATGAACCGATATGACTAATTGTCATCAAAATTAGTTTCCACATCATAAAAAATAAAGCTAGGATTTTATTTCCATGCTTAGGTGGTAATTATAAATCCATGGAATCACATGACCCCAACGAAGAGCTGATCAAAAATAATAGCACCTTGAATAAATACAATATTTAACACAGACACTTGGCATGGAAGTTACATACCATTCCATAGTAGTTGCTGTTCACCATGATGGGTCCTCGACCTCGGAGGTAGATATACTCCTCCCACCAATCACTGACCTGCAATGGACAGATACATACAAAGTGAATTGGGGTGGAAGTTTATAGCTAGTCAAAATTTAGGACATGCCACCTTCTTGCTCAATTGTCCATTTCCTCTACTTAAACATATAGATCAACTAATTTTACAATTACAGACTGTGGTCCATCTGTTTTCTTTCTTGTTGTCCGTCCCCTTGTGGGTTCCCTGGTCTGTATTGGTCAGGAGAATCACAGAACAGGTATATTTTGGGTTCTGCAGTAAGATTGCTGAGGTGAGGAGGTTTTAGTGCAGCAGTGCTGCTATTGTTTCATTTAAACACCTTTGTGACACTGCTGGGATAGGAATAATGCACCAACCAAATAATAACTGTTCTACTATTGGGGTCAGAGTAAAAGGGACATACACAGTATGTACTGTAGTACACAAATAGATGGACTACAGTCTGGAATTGTAGAACAACAAAGTCCATGTATATGGCAGAGAGTAACATTATGACCGACGTAATAAAAACTTACATAGTTAGAGGCCCACATGGATTTTAGTTTGAGGTACCACTGCAACCGACTCCCCAAATTAAGCTCAAATTCCTTGGCCAGGTTTCTCATTCGCTCGTACTCGGAGTCATTCATTAAAGGTCGCACCGACTCCAGATACTATAAATAAAAAAAACATTAAACCAGTCTGAAGACACAGTGATGACAGTAAGCATGATGACACCCTGCTTACCCGTTTGACTGTGTCTTTGACGGCAGGCACAGGCAGATTGGGCAGGGAGCCTTGATAGCTGTAAAGAAGAGGCTGTCGGCCAGAGAAGATCCTCACCAGCATCTGTAGCACATAAACCGTGACGGCATTACATCAGCTTAATAGCCCATGTGGGTATGAACACAACAGATCAGGGGTTCTGAACCAGTCTAGGCCCAGGACCCACATTTTTTCATCGTCATGAAGTCATGACCCATTTTTTACGTGATACAAACCAAACAAATATATTTTGGAAAAATAGCCTTCAAAAACATTTATATAATTCAGTGCCCTGTCCTGGGTGTATCTGCCCAGCGCCCAAAACAATTTCCCCTGGATGGGCATGGGTAACCCCCCCCGCAACCCTAATAGAGGATAAAGCAGACGTGTATGAATGAATGAATTTATAGTTTTGCACCCAGAACGTGTCCAACAGTGGGTCGCAATCCATCAGTTCAGAATCATTGCAACAGACCACCGCTGTGTCACCGCCATGTCAGTGATGCCCATATTTGGCACCCTGTGTCTATTACCAAAGATGAATGAAGTTTAAATCTAAACCCCCCCCCCCACCTTGTAAAGTGACCTTACAATAGCAGATTGGCATTTGTATAAACAGGTACCAGAGGAACATGATTAAAAGCATGAGGAAGCCAGTACTTACCACCCAAATTTTGGTGGTGGTGGACACATTGCCTCGCTGCTCGAACATCCAGCGGTGGTAGGAGAGCAGCTGCTTCAGACACAGCTTCATGGTGAAGATAAGGGAGAGCCAGAGCAGCGTGCTGAACAGCACGGCCGAGACCACCGTTTGACACTGCAAGCTCATTGAGCCACTACATGAGGGAAATGTGATGAATGTCATGTGATGGTCGAGCTCTACATCTCAGTTGCTTAGGTGATGCACTGTGACCGGTACCTGGCAGGCAGGTGCTCCTGGATCTTAGCGATGAGGCCCATGGATGGATCCGAGCGGGTGTACATGGTCGCTAAAATGGCTATGACTACAAAGAGCCAGGAGGAGGGGCTGGCAGGATAGACTCCCGTGATGACATTATTCTGGAGGAAGAAAGGATTCCAAGTTAGGGATCATCAACATTTCAACGTAAAAAAGGATTATATATTGTCTTTAAGAACACATGCCCAGAGTGGTGGGCAGCCCTATATACAGCGCCCAGGGAGCAATTGGGGTTAAGTGCCTTGCTCAAGGGCACCTCAGCCATTGTACTTGGTGGGACCGGCAATCAAACAGGAGACCTTCGGGAAGCAAGGCTGGTTCCTTAACCACAAGCCATGCAGAGGAAGGAGTGCTTCCCACCCATTAGGTGTGTCAATTACAAAAACCGGTCGGACAAGCATGAAGGCAAAACTTTCATTCTATTAAACACATTGAACACAATGTAAAGGACCCAGGGCTCTATTTGAAACAGTTCCAACAATATTAAAAGCATATCGTGTTCCTGATTGTATAGCTTGTTGCCCAAATCTTAAGACACTTGCCTCAGAATCAATATTATTTGCTTTTATTTAAAACCTAGTTCAGTCTTTAAAGTAAATGCTGATCACTCAGTAACATCGGAAAACTTATGTATTTTATAAAATGGGTAGCTTCAGTCCTTTAAACTGATTGGCTAATTCATTTGTCCAGCTGTGACATTATTGAAAATAACACACACCTCTGACTGCTTCACATTAACCTCAATGTAAGTGGGGCGCTAGAGAGCACCAAATGGAGTAGACATGTTCAAGTTGGGGCTCTGTGCTGAACTTTTAATTGGTTCTTTTTTTACCACTTAAAGTGGTAATTTTGCAACGTCCTTACCTCTAACGATACATCACACTGCATGTTTCTGCAAAATGGCACAGAAAGTTGCTAAAGCCTTTAAGGCTGCTGAAACGCAAACCCTTAGAATCTGGTAGACCGTAGAATCGCTTCCGCACGGCCCTGTCGCATCTGGGGGGGAAGGGGGGGGGGGGGGTTTCTCTGCCAGTCTGAGCAAAAAATCTGAAAACTTCCATCCAAGGAGGATTGGACAAAAGCTCATTTAGATTAGGCAGTTTGGAACAGACAATCAGCTGTCAGGTCAGAGGTGAAAGAGTTTTAAAAACTCTTAGATTGCTCACGGAGGATGAGTCGGTTCATGACACGTTGCTCGACTTACTGGAGGCAGCCCTAAAGAGATGGAGGGGATGAACGCAGCTCTGCAGCTCAAAGTAGAGGATTTGGAGGGCCGATTGCGACGTAATAATATTTGGATCATCTGAATCCCCAAAGGAGCTGAGGGAACACGACTTACGGAATTTGTTGGCGATCTGCTACCAAAGCTTCTTGGTGTGGAAAATTGTCTTGCCGTTAAAAGTAGACCTTGCACACAGATCTCTTTATCCCCCTCTGGCGGAGCATGCAAGTCCTCATCCTATTGTTGCGCACATCCCCCGTTTCAAGTCAAGGAGAGATAATGCAGCTGTGGAGGCTGCATATCCCCCTTTAGTTCCAGAATAACAGAGTTTTGATTTTTCCAGATACAACTTCCGTAATGGAAAGAAGGCGGCAGTTTGCTGAGGCGCTACGAGAACTGAAAGACCTCAATATCACACGTTCACTTCGTTACCCAGCAAAGCTGCACATTCAACTCCATTGACAGTCACACAGTTTCACTGCGAGTACAGAACCTAAGGCGTTTGTAATTTCGGTGCTATTAGGGAATACCAAATAATAACGCAGTGTAATAATTTATTGCACGAACTGTTTTCATTCATCAGTAAGATAACCAAATTACACGATTATTGAAATGACCTTTACTTTTTGTAACTTGACAATAACTTGTAACCGATTCTGAAGTATTAGAATTTGTTTATTTAATTTATTTTAGTTTCCTTCACTTTTTGAAAATTGGTCAATAAGTCATAACCTTGTCCTTGTGATCACTTATGTGGCTTGCGTTCACATTTTTTAAATTATTTACTATTACATGATTTCTTGTAGTTAGGACAGCATATACACTGTTTAAAAAAATAAAGGGAACACTTAAACAACAATGTGACTCCAAGTCAACTCTGCTTCCGTGAAATCAACCTAGTAAGGAAGCAACACTGATTGTGAATTAATTTCACTTGCTGTTGTGCAAATGGAACAGACAACAGGTAGAAATTAGAGGCATTTAGCAAGACCCCCCCCCTATAAAGGAGTGCTTCTGCAGGTGTTGACCACACACCTTTTCTCTGTTCTCATCCTTTCTGGCTGATGTTTTGGTCACTTTTGCATTTGGTCAGTT
>JAOUQT010061373.1:0-10520 GCA_025769995.1 Xyliphius kryptos
GAGGCCCTACACCATACTAATAAATTATTGTGGTCTAAAACCGGGTGTTTCAGTTTCATTGTCCAACCCCTGTATATACCATATCAATTCATTTGTACAATTTATATGTATCACCCTTGTCACAACAGCAAGATGAACCCGGGTTTGATCCTCGGGACATGTTCTCCCCATGTTCACTGGGTTTTATCCGGGTGCTTCGGTTTCCTCCTGCATGCCAAAGAGATACATGTAAGTTTAATTGGTTTCTTTAAATTAATGACCCATATTCACAAACTAACCCTGTAACCATGTGTGACTGCGTATCTGTGCACCCTACGATGGATTGGCACCCTGTCTATGGCTGTCTATGGCTGACCCCATGTGGATTAAGCGGAAATGAAAATGAAAGAATAATTGTTGGATTCTAAAATATGCAATGAAATTTCTTCTTTGTGAAAACAAGCACAGGATGGTACTGTCAATTGTACCTCGAATCTCTAAGCAAAGTGTAGATTCCAGTGAGACAGGAAAAACATTGCAGGCATGTCTTAGTGCTCAAAATTCATAACTGTTCTCACTTGCAACCATTTGACTTCACAACATGCTTAAGCTTTTTAAGCAAGCCTTAATCCACACTCTAAATTTCTTTGTGAGTACACAGTTCACAGCAACTTGCAAAAACTTTAATGATTGTTTTCAATGGCAAAGCCATTAGACAGGGCGCCAATCCATCATAGGGCACACACACACACAATCACACATACATTCACACACTAACGGGCAATTTAGAAACACCCATGAACTTATTGTGTGTCTTTGGAATGCGGGGAGAAACTAGAGTACCCCGAGACAACCCGTACGAACACGGAGAGAACATGCAAACTCCACACAGAAATTTCCCAAGTTGCCCTTCGTGGGAATAGCAAAAATAGGCAAAAAATGCACTTGCAAACTGAAAATATGTGTGACCTAGTGGTAAACATGCATCTGTCAGTTTCTAAATTACATATATTTACATATCAATGTATATTATACATTTTTAATAAAATATTGTCTGTTTTTGAGATGTTAAAATCTTGTTAGTTCCTGACATAGAAAATTTTAATGGAATACCGCTGATTGTTAACAACAGGAAGTTCAATGGTCACTAGTACCACTTGGTGGTTGTAAATGTGCTCCAAATGTAGCTGAATTGACACAGTATATGTAGTGACTTTCAATTTGTTCTATTGCTCTTGAAATCTTTAGAATGCTGTTTCAAATGTTTCTTCAGCATTTTAATAATAATTTCTGCTGTATCGATTGAAGTGAAAATATGACTGGCTTTAACAGATAAATCAACTGAAAACGTTTCATAGATTTTTGTCAGACAGGCTTGCAATAGCACATACTGTACAGTATAACTTGAATGTAAAACAGCTGTTCAATGTTCTACAGTTCTTGTGATGTTTTTTTTTTTTCAATTAATATATGCAATTTTATTTCTGAGATCATCCAGTAGTTCCCAAAACTAAGTAAGTTCTCTGTTGTGTGTCAACTGCAGCATGATTTCTCATAATAAAATATCACAATCCTACGTCCATGCAATCTGCTCATGGAAAACCACACAGCCACTTTTACATGTCATACACCCAGTTTAAAGGTGAGGGTCAAACAAGAATAGCATAAGGAAGAAAAAAGTGGGGGTGGGGATTAATGATCATTCCTCTTATACAGAAATGGAAAGACCTCTTAATTAACTTCCCCTAGATAAACTAGCTCGACACTTACCACTTCTTACTCTGTGCGCGGAAAAACAATAAAAGCAACTGACAAAAAAGTAAGTATAAATTCATTAAAGGCTTGTTCACATGGACACTTGAATCACAAAAATCCTATGGAATTCCACCCTTAACTTAGTTCATTCAATTAAGTCTCTACTGCCCATGTAAGTATTATATATATCCTATCAACTTTGCTGCTAGCATCATGATATAAATCTCAGAACCATACTTTAACTGTAAAAGGTCACTTTAAATACCAAGCTAGCAACAAGTGATATTACTGGCATGGTCAACAGCTACTGTACATTCATTCATTCATTCATTCATTTTATTCCACCTAATCCACACAAGATCACGGACCAGTCGGTGCCCACCTGTCAACTCTGAGTGGGAGGGCAGAAACAAACATAGACAGGTTGCCAATCCATCGTGAAGCACTCACAAACACATTTTCACTCTAAGGGCCAGTTTAGAGAGTAACAGCAGCATTAGCTGTTCTGCATATGGGGAATATGAAATAAAATAGGTTTAACCACAGATGCTACTTTGTTCATTCATTCTGTATGACCTGCTCAAATCCCTATCCACATCAGTCTATATACTTAGTCCTTTCAGTAATAAGTTTACCAAAATATGTCAATCTATTAATCTGTTTGATATATTGAGATGAATTCATACCACTTTTTTTCAGACCAAGTACAAGTGATTACCTTATGAGTACCTGATACTAATTTAACATCATACCAGCTCTTTTGAAAATAGCTCTAACAGAATTAATTAATTAATATATATATTTAATCTTAACAGTTCATAAGAGCAAACTTTGTAGTAAAGGTAATTTATTTCACCACCACTGAAATCATTTTTAAAGGGCTGACATGGCTGACATATCTCTAAGTAGAAAAGCATTTAAGTAAGACATTACATCAACTAATGTTCCTATATCTTTCTTGGCACTTATACTTCCTGCATCCTGCACAGCTGCTCTCTTTACATTTAACCAGAAAGTACTGTGTTGCAGTTTTTATAGTACAAAGCAAAGCCACTTGAAATTAAACTATTAACTAAATTCATAGGTGAAAATGTAATGAAACTAGAGAGTACCTTTTCTGAGAACAATTCGGACAGATTCCGTAACCAGGCTTTGCTGAGTGGTTGCGATAGTATTCCAAGTGGCTGCTTGCATTTTACTCAGTGGTTGCTATAGTGTTTTTGTAGGTGCATGGTCATAGCAAGGGTAAAGGTAATATAATTGCTAGGACAAAAAGTTGACATACAGTTTCAAATATAAATAAAAACATAAAGCATTTTTAAAAAAATCCCATAATTAATTTACAGTTGAACACACATGGGGCAGTCATCGGCTTGCAGTTAAGGAAGCGGCCTTGCGATCGGAAGGTCCCCGTTTTGATTCCTGGTATAAGTCATGATATGGCTGAAGTGTCTGTGGAGGCAGCTCACCGCTTTGGGAACATATGCTTACCTTACTAGTGTGTGTATATGTGTGCTTCATTGCACAGAGGGGTAAATTTGGAAAACCAATTCTGCTGTGTGCAGGCATAGAGGCAAATAGATCACTTTCACTATACGATGAACAAAAATATAAAATATATATATTTTTGTTCACATTTTTATGAGCTGAACTCAAGAACTCACATTTTTTTTGTTTTCTATGTACAAAAAAGGTCTTTTTCTCTCAAATATTGTTAAGGAATTTGTGTAAATCTGTTTTAGCGACCAGTTCTCATTTGCTGAGATAATACATCTATATTACAGGTGTGGAATATCAAGATGCTGATTAGACAGTATAATAATTAAACAGTTGTTCAAATTATTGGGAAAAAATGCGAGTAGTGGGAAAATATTTCTAAAAGGTCTCACCAAGAATGTCATTCTTCATAACCAAAATGCTTAAACACTGGCAGAGAGCTTTGCTATTACTTAGTCATGGTTTAGAAAAACAGCAAAAGTAAATTATTTATGGTAATGTACTGGAGAAATATCAGACACATTCAAATGTCAAAAGATATATAAAAATATTTTTATAGATGTGCTTCTAAGCTGAATTGCTCATTTTTGTAACAATGTTTAATTAAACATTTAAGTAAGATATATTTGTCAAAGGGTAACTATTGTTACTGATTATCTCACATTGTCCTTTTACAGGCAGTGAAAAGAGCAATTTTAGAAATATTTTGTTTGAAAACCATTTCGCTATAACTCAAATGACATATTTCCTCTCTCTTTACTTTGATTAATAATTTCTGATGTAGCTCATATCCAAAAAATATCTATCAGTGCTCTGAATAACCATATGCTTCTCAAATAGTGGTTATAAATTTGGCTGCTACTCAAATCATCACACTCTGCAGTCTCACTCGCAATATTGTCATTTCAGAACTGGATAATGTCACATGAAGAACTTTATTATCTTGCCAGAATATTTTTATAAAAAAAGCAGTAAAGGCACAGTTAGGAAT
Organism: Xyliphius kryptos; assembly: GCA_025769995.1. NCBI lineage: Eukaryota > Metazoa > Chordata > Actinopteri > Siluriformes > Aspredinidae > Xyliphius > Xyliphius kryptos. Next base: position 4,223 of record JAOUQT010061373.1, read on the forward strand.
CCAGCAATGGTACCATTTAGCAAATAATTCAAAATAATGCCCTCCACACCCAAATTTGCCAAATGTCTATGTAATACTAGTTATATGCTTGATTACACTCCTATCCACAATAGTCTTACTGATTGTATGACAATCAACCTGTTCCTTCTACCGGAGAATGTTGAGATGGAAGAATAAATCATCCTTGGTACTGTAATTATTAACTTTTTTACCCTTTATTCGTCAACCTAGAACGTTTTAATTTTTTTGTATTTCATTTTTACTTTTGTCCCTGTATTTTACAAAGTCTTATTCTCTGGCCCCATTTGCATCAATTCAGTGATGTAGTTTGAAGATTATTTACATTTGCCTTGATTATTTCACATTCATTAAATGGGCTTTTAGTAGACTGGGAATATATGATGGGAATATAGGGTTGTTATTGGGTTATTAGAAATTATGTACAGTTGGGAGGAGTATATCTATAACATCTTACCTTGTGAGCTACGGCTTCAAAAAACGTGTCATAATTGATACTACTTCCACTTATTTCCTGACTGCATGCCCAATAGAAAGAAAGGCAACAATTTAGACCACTGGCCCAGTGACATAGTATACCTGACATATGTTTTATTGAGAACTTTCTTTTACCTCAAGATACCGTCAGAGCAATACTTAGCAATTTGCTCAGATGTAAAGGATATGCACCTTAAATGTGTAATAAAGTATCTCTGATGTTTAGGAGATGCAATATGGGATGTATGTAAATGATGCCATTTATCTCCTGTTTCAGGTCCTCTGCATCAACATCATATATTGTTTTCTTAAGTCTGTGGAATCACACAGCATTTTTTGGCAGATGCTTCCAGCTTTTCCATCTGAGATTTATTCTTTCATGGCACACTGCTTCAGAGCAATCAATACCTTCTGTATTTTAGGTAGCTGTAAGTGAACAGTTCCCAACATTGTTGCTGACACTGCATTTGCTCAAATTATTTTGTAGACATTCTCTAAGAATGGCCCAGTGTTGAACTGAGGTGCAAAGTGTAAAGTCTCCGTAACAGCCCAAAAAGCTCATAGATGTCACATGTGATTTAAATGTGTGCCATTCAAAAGGTACACATAATGCTTTGTTGTTTAGTTCCTGGACTCGTGTGTGCCATGCTTTCACCCCCCTGCATATTACTCATATTACCAGGTGACTGACCTAGATAATTAGAAATGTCAAACCAAGAGTTCCCAAGTGCTCTAAAACAGAATGCAGTTGTCGTGTGCCAGAAGGAATCAAACAAAATGCTCATAAATGGATAATATTGTTTAATGATTTATTATTTTTAGCTCCACTGATATCCATTTATGGTGCAGACAATGTTCACTGCATATATGTTTTTCATTAGTTTGTTCACATTGCTAGAGAGGTGAAGTCCATTTTAAGTAGGCTTTGCTGAATATGTCAGTGACCCTTTTTTGCATCAATGCAATTTTCATGAGCCCATCATCAGAACAACAACGAAACCAATAGTTTGCTTGGCGGGGTTGCACAGAGAAAATCACTGCTCCCAAAAATAACTTTGCTGCTTCCTGAAGTTTGATAAAGATTATGTGGACAATCCAGAAGGCTATTGGAAGACTTCTGTGGATGTATGAGACCAAACTAGAAATTTGTGGTTTAAATGAAAAGCAGTATGTTTAAAAGAAGGAAAACACTGCATTTCGCCATAAGGACCCTATCCTATTTGTGAAACATGGTGGCAGTATTATTATGATTTGGGCCTTTTTTGCTGCATCTGGGCCAGGATGGCTTGCCATCACATTTGGAACAATATAGACTGTTCTATCAGAGAATTCAAATGGAAAATGTCACGACATGTGGATGCGCTGAATTTCAAGAGAAGTTGGGTCAGCCAAAGAATAGTTGAAGAAAAATAAAGGTAAACATTTTGTTGCAGTTATTGCTGCACAGGGTGGTCACATCGGACACGGAAAGCAAAGGTTCACATACTTTTGCCACTCACAAATATGAAATATTGAATCATTTTCCTCAATAAATAAATTACCTAGTATAATATTTTGTCTTATTTGTTTAACTGTGTTCTCTTTACCTCTTTGTGTAAAAATATGATGATGTTTTAGGTCATATATATGCAAAAATATATAAAATATAGAGCACCACTGTACTCTTGCATGACAGTACAAAGCCATCAATTCCATTTGACCAAGAAATTTTTTCTTTACTAGTTTTAAACAACTTCCAAGTGTCCACAAAATTCAAGGTCTTGTTCAGCCAGATGGTACAGTTTGTACAATATGTACACATATTCATCACAGAATCTATTTTCATTGGTTCACCTTGAGAAATTCTTTCTTGATTCAACAGATCTTTAGCTGTGTTTTTTGTGTTATAGAATGCACCAATTATCCATGTTTGTGATACGTTAAGCATATTTCTTGTTAAGTTGGTTGCACAATTTTTCTTTATATTATATTTGCCCCTAGTTAGCTGAGTGTTTTTAAACAAGTGACAGCAAATGCAAACAACAGATTTTTTTAACTGTAAACTCTGCAATTCTCTTGATTCTGAATTGGCCCATTCAGAACTAATATCGCTCTTTGTCTGTTGGCTGCTTAGGCAAAAGTGATTCTAATTCTAAGTTTTACACCTTAGCCCGTGATTTAATGAACTTGGATAATGTCGCTCATTGTTCACGTCTCTTTCTCATTTAAATTTTTAGCTAAATCACTTTAATTTTCAGTGAATGAGGAGTGGAGATTCATATGATATATTTAGAAATGGATTTTAATTATATTAAATATTTTATAAGGCCCTGTGTTGATGGTTGTTGCTGACATTTGCCTTATTGTAAAGTCCACCTCAATGTGTGGAACATTGTCCAAATCTGCATAGAATATGTAAGAATGGAAACTGCAATATAAACCAATGCCTCACTTTTATGAACAAGTAGCCATAACACATATATTTGTATTTTAAATCTCATGCTTTCTGTTATAATAACCTCAACTCTTCTGGGAAGGCTTTTAACTAGATTTAGGAGCTCTGGGGATTTAATTTGTGTTATTTTTTCATGATAGGCCCACAACACCTCCAGAGGGCTCATGGCCATGATATCATAGTGCTTTAGGTAGGGCTTGGCTTGCTGTATAGCTACACTTACAGCCAACTTTCTTCTAGCTGCTATGGTAGGAGCTGTTTAGGCTATGGACTTATTTACAAGCTCTTGATTTTCTCTGTAAGGCTGGACACCATAAGTTGCAGGATACCCCTTCTATACAGCCCTATGTTGCTGAAGCTCCTGGGAAGGCACAGCCATTTTTTTGGCAACCCGCTGTTTAACTTCTCCAGTTTTTCAACCTTTGAAATAGGGACATCATACTCCAGCCAGGGTAGAAGACCACATTCAAGGCATCAAAGTTTCAACTTGCCAGGGAACATGTACTTATCAATGCTCTTGAGGCCATGGATTGTGTCTTGTCTAATATGGTCCACTTGATCCCTGTTTTTGAGTTTGGCATCATACCACCATCCTAGGCTCTTCACTGACTTATCTGACATTGTTGATATGGGTTTTTGAAATATGCTTCTGGATTATAAAAGGCGTGATGGTTTCCACATACATTTGGTAATAAAATGTACACTCATAACATGTGTATAGAGCACAGAAGTTAGCCAGCCAATGGTTGTTAAAATAATCTAATTAAGTATCTTTAAGTTTTGGCTAACCTAGTAAACCTCCCACTATATGTTAACTGTCATATATATCCAATTTGCCTTATTAAAAAAGGCAAGTGATGCCATGACTTGTATTTTGACACTACAAAGTGCTCGTGCTCCATGTATAATGTATTTTGACACTACGAAGACAGCAGTTTTGATTAGGTGGTGCTGGTTGTTTATCCTCTCTAATGATTTTGACCTGCATAATTTAACCTTAGGCATTCTATATATAATATAAGTTACACCTACATTAATATACAGTTAAGAACTAAAAGCACATCCTTTGCATTTTTGTGATTTTCTTTGTAACATAAGAGTCTCCAAGCTGAGCCATGTGTTCAATTGGTAAATGCAGTAAAAGAAATCATTAAGTTTACATTAGATTAACATCTGGTGCCATTTAAAATATATAGCCGCCTGACAATTTAACTTTGGAACCGTAATTAAAACGAATCTGACAGGGGATCATGAGAGCTGTGCCTAAATGAATGCCTTCAAACACTAATGAATTATAGCAATGTTGAATCTCTCTTTAAGACTGAGAAAACTTTGTTAAATATGGCTCTGTATTTTACTAAATCATAATATGTGTGTATATGGTGGTTGTGGGGCAAAAACTGATAAAACTGAGAAATACATTTTGTGTGTATTTATTCAAATTTGAAATTATTCATTTGTTTAAAATGTTGGCAAGTACAACAAATTTTGTTTTTATATCTAACAAATAAATGCATATATCTAAAGAATTGTACTTTCCTCACAGTCCAAAGATATGCAACTTAGAGAAATTGGAGATGTAAACTTTTGTGTGTCTAATTCTGAAAATGACATTAAACAATGAATGGTGCTGTAATAAACAGTTTTTAATCAATAGATACAATCAACTATGCTTTAAAGAGACAAAATACACACTCATTAAAACTACTTTTAAGTGTGTTGAGAAAATTAGGGCGTGGATTTACATTTTAATGAAAAGAAAAGCCAGGTAATAGTGTTTGGTCCAAGTGATACTGTTATTAATAATGGTGATTTGGGTTCCTTGACACAATATTTGAAACTGAATCTGAAGTTCGATGATCAGATTAGTGCTGTCGTTATGGCAACCTTTTTCAACTTAGACAATTGGCTAAAATTAAATTAGTCCTCCCTCGCCACCATTATGAGATTTTAATCCATGCTTTTATCACAAATCGCCTAGACTACTGTAATGCACTTTACTTTGGCATTAATCAGAAGTCCCTTGTGAGACTGCAACTTGTGCAAAATAATAGTGCACGGCTGTAAACAAGTACAAAAAAAACTAAAGCACATCACTCCAATTTTAAAATCACTGAATTGGATTCTGGTTCATTCACGCATCCAGTTTAAAATTCTTTTATTTGTTTTTAAATCCGTTTATGGTTTGCCATGAACGGATTTATGGTGAATCCCCCCCCAGTATCTGTCTGACCGACTGCAACCCCATAGCCCAGCATGCTCGCTGAGGTCAACGGATCAGTGCCTTCTTACTATTCCGAGGTCAATGAGAAAGTGAAGAGATGAACAGGTTTTTTTTGCTTGCCGTTAAAATTTGTGGACCTTTGTGGATATCGAGTCAGTCTCTGTTTTTAAGTCTCGTTTAAAAACACTGGCTTTTAATTCAGTTAACTTGTTTTATTGTTTTTATTGTTTTTAATGTTGGTTGTCTGTACTTGTTTAAGTTATGTTGCGATGTTCTGTTTTAAAATATTTTGTTGCTATACAACTTTGTATTTATTTTAAATTTGTTTCTGTTTTAAGATTCTTATCCTTTTAGTATGTGTGCAGCACTTTAATAACACATATTGTTTTTTTAAACTGCTATATAAATAAAATGGATAAAAATATATGTATTTATATTTAGCGAAATAAGCATTTTAATAATTTTCTAAACAGGCTTTCAGATAGTAACAGTAACAAGCTTGCTATTAGGACTGCAGTGGTCCCCTTTTTCATCCCAGGTCTGACATGCCCAAACCGAGCCCACTTTTTTACAGGAGGAATTAGAATAAATGAAATGGAAGCTAGATCTTACAATGATATTGTTATTGGGTATAAGAGCTTATTATGCATACATGCTTTTTTTTTGGTTTTAACAATTTAGCCTACATTGTTATTGTGCAAAATTGATAGTGTTTTAAGCTATTTGTCTCCATTTGTTAAAATATATTAAGCGTATGTGCTGATAGCTTTATGAATGTCTTAAGTCTCAAGTAGATTTATTGTCATTTCAGCCATATACTGTGTTACAGTACACAGTGAAACAAAACAACGTTTCTCCAGACCAAGGTGCTACACACAACATTAAAGTGCACTTGTGCAAACTTGTGCAACCGGACAATAAATACACAACAGTACAACCAATAAATACACAACAGTACAACCAATAAATATGCACAGTACAAAAAATAAATACATGACAGTGCAAAACAGTAAGTACAGGCGAAAAGTGGGAGGGAAGACACTGTAATAGCCAGGTTAAATTTATAAAGTGGCATTGTGCTGAATGGCGTAGTATTTATAAAAGTTTTATAAACAGGGAATGGGTGTGTGTGTTCAGCCTGAGGG
>JAOUQT010061401.1:0-10519 GCA_025769995.1 Xyliphius kryptos
GGAAACTAAACTAAACTAATCAGGTAATTTAACTAAAATGACGCGAAAACAAGGGGTAGACGAACCGGGGTGTGACAACACCACAGCAGATTTAGGAAAAATTATATTTTATAAAACATCATAACACTTCTAATGTTAAGGCTGGCTTTAACAGGCCTGTATCATTGATATTAAAAGTGTGCTTAAAAATAATTTCTACTTAACAATTAAATCACAAATCGTAGTTATTACTAAAGACCTGTGACCTGAAAATGTAGCTTAAAACAAATGCATAAAGGTTGTTCAGTTTCACATTGTGGTTTCATGCTAGAAACATTAAATGTATCACTGTAAATGACGATTAAAAGGAATGGTAATGGTTTTAGATGTTCTGATGATCAACAAGCTTCATTTTACTAGACAACATCCCACAGTTACATTTAGCAGACGCTTTTATCGAAAGTGACTTACAAGTATCCCAATTAATAACTGGGGTCAGAACACAGGGTTACATACAGAATCCCTCGAGCAATGTGAGTTAAAGGCCTTTCTCGAGGACCCACATTGGTAACTTTAGTGCACCTGGAATTTGAACACCCTAACCACTGAGCTACTACATCCTATATCACAATAAGAAAGCTTACACACAATACCAAAAACATGTTTAATTTGTTAAATAACCTATCATCTTATTACATTTCCCACTGCTAAATCCTCTACTTAAGTCACAGGGTGTTCAACATGCCCATTCAGAAGAGAGTGCCAGCTACAGGGCAGATACACCCAAAACAGGTCACCAACGCATTAATTATGAAGTTGAATAATTAATTCTGCTTTGTAAAGCCAATTTTACGTTCTTAATTTTGTTTATTGTCTTAATTTAGAAAATAAAGGGATAAGTGATTCTATAAATGAACAGATACAATTCGGGGGAAATATTTTGCATTTAGTTCCAAGCAGTTTATTTATTTATATTAAGAAAGCTCGCATCAAGATGAAGCAAATCGATATCATCACATGCACTTTGGACACAGAACGAACTTAAAAATTTGTTAAAAAATGCTTCCGCCAAGAATTGGAAACTTCTTGCACATGTAGCTGTGCATGTGTACACTCAGCAGGCACTCACCTTAGCCTTGCTTTGTACAGCCAATTTTACGTTCTTAATTTTGTTTATTGTCTTAATTTAGAAAATAAAGGGATAAGTAATTCTATAAATGAACAGATACATTTTGGGGGAAATATTTTGCATTTAGTTCCAAGCAGTTTATTTATTAATATTAAGAATTTACAAATTAAATAAAACATTTGTAAAAAAAAATTAAAAAAAGTTTGATTGTTGTTTATTTCACATTTCATTTATGCACTACTGATTTTAACAGTCAAATGCTAATGCATCAAAATCGAATACTTTATAAATCTTTGGGTGGTAATTGCAGTTTTTCACATGGTGTTTAACAGTCAGTACATGTCGTACACATGCTTTGAATTACAACCATCGGTATAGCAACACTTAGTTGCAGGTTTTCTTTCTTGTCTTGAAAAACATATGTTCTCAGTTGAGCAGACTTTGTAATTGTTAACTGTTGGAAAGAAAAAAAAACATTTAAAGAACAGTAAATTGACTAATAAAAGCTTCTGTACTGGTTTATTCATTTTCTAGAAAAGTTTTTTTTGCTTGAAAAATACCATAAAGTAAATGATCAATTCTTAATTAATTATATTTACCGCCTGTCCATGTCATCAGGTAAGTACTCTCACAGAGCTGGGCCCCCTGCTGGCATTCTATGATTTTGCATTTGGACAAATCATTCGTCAAACAGTCGTAGCACCTAAGTGCAGAACCTGTATTAACAAAAATACAAGATTTCATGAGACAGCTGTAAAAATGAAATGGCTACGCTGAACACAATAAAATGTATAAATGAAGTGTGAAGAGATTTGATAATGAGCTCACTTACCCCCTGCAGTAAGCAGTGTAAGGAGCAGAACCACAAACAGCACCTTCATAATGGTTCTAAAAAATATAATAATTTAGTTTTTTTAAGTAAGAAAATTCAGCCGCTGCTGCCTATGATACCGAGAGTTTGGAAAAATAAAGAAAGATAAAATAAATACTCACTTTGGGTTGGATCAGGAGATTCGTCACTGTAATTTGAGCACGTATTCAAAATAACAGCAGATCTCTCTGGCCTTTATATGAATTGGCAACACATGTCTCCACCCCACAGGAGGGCGAAGATTGGGATAGGAGGAGGTGGAGTAAAGTCACGTCAGTTGATGCACAGAATATGTCACCTGTAATCATTTGAAAATCCCTCATGCATACAGCAAAATAATCTTTTTTAATAAAAAAATCCATTTTATTTTGCACCTTGAACCTGAAAGCTTGAATAGTACTTAATTAAAAGGGGGAATAAGCAGGTGTCAGTGAAGTAACAGACTCAGTGTTGGAAATATTAATTTAATTAAAGCATTTTATATTAACCAAAACAATAAATGACATTCTACTAACTTACAAATCAGCAGTGAAAAGTACAGTGATGCTTAAAGGCCTTTAAAGGTCATTTGTAAAAATTTAAAGTAACTGTGTTACATAGTATGTGTAACGTGAGAACAAATAGAATGAAACTCCAAAGTTTCTAGCTTTTGCGTTTTAAGATCGCATTTCTATAGTACATGTTTATTATGCATAACACAAACAATTACCACACAATAATCAAAAATATATAAATGTTAGTTGCGGTTTAATTATTACTACTAAACTGTGGGATGTACTTAACAAACAAAATGGATGGTCACAAACCTTTAGAGTTATTAATGACCTGTGATTTCATAATACAACAATTTTGTTCAGTCATTTTAGTATTCTTCATAAATGAGACAAATGATGGTTACAGTAAACAAACTGTGTGTGTTGTGGGTGTGTGTGTTGGTGTGTATTTTTAGTTGGTTCATGAAAAAAGGCATTAGTAACATTTAACCATACTCATATTTAATGATTAGAAATGCTTAAAATCCAAATGCTAAAAAAATACAATATTTTGAAATAAAAAATCAAGAATTCAGTTCTTCAACCACGTTATACCTGTCACTTTCCAGTTTCTAGTTTTGTTAATTTTTTTTACACATTTGTATTCTTTTTTTTTCACATCAAAGCTCAAAGTTTTCACAAACTTATGAACTGCTGGAATTTTCTGCGACAGTTAGTATCAATTTTTTACTTAATTTGTAATACATTTGTGCCGGAGGAGTGTCGATGTGGCAGACATTCATTTGTCCTTGACATCATGGAACATTCTGTAAACACAAGTGCATCAATAGTAAATAGACACACTTTGATCTTTACATTTAGATTGTGTCCTTTTGCAAACACTTCCATTGAAGACAACTTACAAATAAGAAATCAACAGTCAGTAAGGTAAAGAGTGTCCAGGTTAAGTGCAGTATCCAGCTAATCTGATTCGGTGTGATTCAAAAATATTAGCTCAAATGCATCGAGAAGAGATTTGTCTTAAGGTGTTTCCTTAAGTGTTGAATGTAATTGGAATGAATTGAGACCATTCCACCAATTAGCAGGTTTGAGAGATAAGTAGTGAAATAATAATGAGGTTAGAGCATCAGCCATATTTTGCTTAGCAAAATAGTTACAACTTAAAGGCGATCCTAAATGTAGCCCAGTATATTAAAGCTGTCCCCAAACTTTTTTTTCTTACTAAGAGCCTCTAAACCTGATCGTACAAATCTAACATTGTGGCCTTGAGTTAGAACATTTCAATATTATCAATAATGATGGTTACAATTAACAAAGCTGTGTGTACATAAAACTCAATTGTTATTAAAATGGGATCATTTACCTGGTACTCACAAAAAAGAAAAAATCTGTGACAATGACAGATCAAGACTAGAGTATGAGAGTACGAGAGTACGAGAGTACGAGAGCGCAGGCAGTGCCCAACGAGAGGCCCAGAGTGGTGGCAAAACATGTGGAAAGCTGTCAGCAGGTAGAGCTGAATAGGAGCAGAGAGGAGCAATGTATCTGCAGAAATGTCCTTGGATGGCACCTCCTGATCGAAAATCGCTTGCAAAACAAAAGCGCAAACAGCACTGTTGACATGACTGGAAGTGCATATGGCACTGACAATATCACTTGAAACACATACGCCGCTGTTGACATGACTGGAAGCATATACAGCACTGACAAAATAACTGAAAGGGCATACGGCGCTGTTTACATGACTGGGCATGCTGACTATACAAGAGGGGGCACTCTGAGTGGAGACTGAGTCACAGGGGTACTCTGAGCACAGGCGGAGACTAATAAGTCAGGACAGCAAGGAGGAAAATGTCAGAAACTATCAGAAATGTGAATGTTCAAAATGTTCACTATAACTGAGAATGCCATAGAAAAATGAGGCTAAAATGAAATAAAACTAAAGAGAAGCAAAAGGCTGCTTTTAATCCCGATAAGGAGCATAACACGAAATGCCGAAATGAGAAAGCTCAGCTGAGCTTATCTGAGCAAGTGGAGTGCAGAAGTTTGCTCAGCTCAGACTGAATCCAATCCTCTATCACCAGATCCGAATCGCAGCATAGACCGTGAAAAGTTGTTGCCACCTAGCGGTCACACAACCTTGTTACAAGATCCTGTTTTTTAATGTGGAGGATGTAAAACACGCCAGCCTTACATTAATATACTGGACTTCTGACCATAAATCAGGAGATTTTTGCAAAGTAAAGGCCGCGAGAAAAAACGCAAAAAAAAGGTGTATCATCATCGGCATCAAATGAGCATTCAATTCATTCCTCAGCACAAAATGATTTGTTATTACATTTCCAAATGTGTTTATCGAAATGATCCAGAACCCTCGAAGCTGCTTTACTGCAATCTGAATCCAAAACCCCAAAACCTAGAAAAAGGAAGCTAACAGGAAAGCTACACAGCCACACCATGTATACCGAAAGGTGGCGGCAGCTCCTAAATCAGGTGAACAAAAAGAGTATATACAAAAACACACTAATTAGTTTATTTAACCAGTTTAAACCAATAACAAAGAACCCTACCAGACAACCCTCATAATTAAACAAATAAAATAACACCAAAAAATATCATACAAAAAACGGGATGCGCCAAAACGCGTACATCCGGGCCAATCTAGCAACCAGACCGAAACTGAGCGAACTCTGTGTTGTGTGTGGATACTCTTACAGATTCACATAAATACGCTAAACTTGCGCGTAAAATTACGCGTAAATACGATAAAACGGCAACCCAAAAATTCACCTATATGTGAAGCAAAGAGCTCGCGCTCAACCGACGAATGCTTGGAGAGAGCAAACCCAGAAAAAATAATCATGAGCAAATTCACGCGGAATGGCGGGTTAATAGTAAATATGGTTTTTGTGATTTGCAATCATATGTAGAACTCCCAATGGTTAAACAATAAGTTCCATAAGCCTGTGTAACTATTTTCCTGCCTTCTGTCTCCCTAATCCCTACTTCTAATGTTGCGGGAACAATCTGCATTTAGTGCATACCATTGAGACAGGTTTATAGTTGGGTGGTTGGTGGGGTTTGTTACAACACTTCCGCTTATCAGATATTTACGGCAGGAGAGGGCATAGCTTGGTTGGAGTAGTGGGTCACCTTTAACCTAAGATAAAACATACAAGCACACAGTAGTGGTAAATAACGAAGTAAAAGTACTTTGTTACTGTACTTAAGTACTTTATTGTTCTATCTGTACTTTACTAGGATTTCTCAAGTAAATATGTACAATTTTAAATGCAAGGCTCTACTGTAGTCATACATTTACACTTTGTTACTCTGTAAGGGCTTTTTTTTTTACCTAGCATTTCACTGGCTAGGGTAGGAGGTGTGGATGGGCTTTGGCTTGTTATGCATATGAATAGCTGCCTAAAAACCTCCTAAGGGTTAAAGAAATGAGGCGGCTGATGTCCTGACAATCTTAAATATCCTGTCAAGCTAGTGTTAAAAAGCATAACACTGCTTTTATTGTCAAGCGCTTTCATCTGGGCCTTGTAGCTTAAGCTATTTTGAGTAAACTTAACCATTAACAAAAAAGAGTGATTGAGTGAGTTAAATAAGTAATAAAACAAGTAAAAAGAGAGATTTTGCTTTTGAAGGTTTTCACTAAAGTTCTTAATTAATTGAACTGAATCATACCTGCTTATCTTCAACTATTACCTTAAAAAAATCCTCCATTTCAATTCTGGTTGAGTTACACAACCCATTAAAGCTTATCTTTAACTAAAAAATTAGGAATTCAATAAAAAAATCAATAAAATGTTTTAATTGGGTTGCTCATCTAGAAAATTATATTACCCATTTTAATTAAAATACATAACACTGCCTACATTATATCAAGCACCTCCATCTGTACCCTGTAGCTTAAGCTATTTTGGAAAAACCTAACCACTAACAGGTAAAAGAGTGAGTGAGAAATTAAGTAAGTAATAAAATAAGTAAAAAAAATCTACCATTTCCACTCTGGTTGCACTAAACAAATTTTCAGAGCTTATCTTTAACTTAAAAATTAGGTATTCAATACAATAAAGTTTAGATTTTTTTCTGAAGTTCTTAAAAAGGGTGCTTATCTATTCACTGAACTAGATCCCACCTTCTGAGCTTCAACCATTACCCTAAAACAATCTTTAATTCATTCATTCATTCATCATCTTCCACTTATTCCTTTATAAGGGTGGCGGGGGTTTCCCCTTGCCCATCCAGGGGAGAACGTCTCGGGTGCTGGGCAGATACACCCAGGACAGGGCGCCAATCCATGGCTGGGTAGACACTCACTCACACTATACAGGGCAATTTAGAGCATTCAGTTTACCATCATGTTTTTGGAATGTGAGAGGAAACCGGAAAACCCAAAGAGGAACCCACACAGACATGGGGAGAACATACAAACTCCAACCAGATAGGGATTCGAACCAGGAATCCCCAGCGTTAGGAGGCGAATGTTCTAACAACCAAGCCACCATGCCACCCACAATCTTTTATTTTAATTTTATTTAAACAATATTTCAATGTTTATCTTTAACTGAACAATTTAGTTTTAAATATAATAAAGTTTAGATTACGCTTCCCAGCCGCATATTTATACGACCCATATCAATTAAGTATTATAAGACTGCCTGTATTGGCAAGCACCTCCATCTGGACCTAGTAGCTTGAGGCTATTTTGGGTAAACTTAACCATTGACGTGTGAAAAAGGGAGTGAGCAAGTGAGTGAGTGAGTCACTAAGTTAAATAAGTAATAAAATAAGTAAAAAGAAAGAAGATTTTACCTTTGAATTAGGTTTTGCCTGAAGTTTTTAAAAAGGGTTCCTATCCATTTACTTAACTAGATCCCACTTGCTTAGTTTAAACCATTAATTTAGAAAAATCTTCCATTTCCAATCTGGTTGTGTTAAACAACCTTTCAAAGTTCATCTTAAACTTAAAAATTAAGTATTTATTAAAATAAAGTTTAGATTTGGTTCCCAATCAAAAATCATATATCACTTTTCCCAATTAAAACACTGCCTATATTATATTAAACACCTCCATCTAGACCTTAAAGCTTAGGTTATTTTGGCTATTCTTAACCATTAAAAGGGAAAAGAGTTACTTAAACGGGTGTCCATCCAATCACTAAACTAGAGCTCAACTGCTTAGCTTCAACCATTGATTTGAAATAATATTTCATTTCCACTCTGGTTGTGTTAAACAACCTTTCAAAGCTTTTCTTAAAACTTAAAAATTAAGCTAAGGCTATTTTGTGCAAACTTAACCATTAGCAAGAAAAAGAGTATTAGAGTGAATAATTAAAAAAGAAAAAAAAGAAAAAAAAAGAGAAAATATTTTATCTTTGAATGTTTTATCTGTAATTCCCAAAATTATCTTAAATTTAAAAATTAGGTATTTAACACAATAATGTTTAGATTAAGTTTCCCATCCATAAACTTATGACCCAATTCCAATAAGGAAGCATAACACTGCCTCCTTAACTTAAGCTACTTTGTGCAAACATAACCATTAACAGGTAAGAGAGTATGTAAGTGAAAAATTAGAAAAGTATTAAAAAAGTAAAAAGAGAAAATACTTTGCCTTTGAATTAGCTTTTATCTGTTTTTCTTAAAGAGGGTACCTATCAATTCATGGAACTAGATCATACCTGCTAAGCTTCAACCATTGCCTTAAAACAATATTCTATTTCCACGGTATGTTAAACCTTTCACGACATTTACTTAACTTAAAAATTAGGTATTTAATTCCTGAAATAAAGTTTTGATTTTGTTTCCCATTTAGAAACTTGTATAACATATCCCACTTAAGAATCAAAACACTGCCTTTTAGCTTAGGTTTTTTAGGCTAAACTAAACCATTAAACGGTAAAAAGAGTGAGTGAGTAAAAAGAGATTTTGCCTAGGTCTTACCTGTAGTACTATTTATTTACTGAAGTAGATAAATGACTGCTTATCTTCAACCATTACCTTAAAACAATCTACCATTCCCACTCTGATTGTTTTAAATAACCTTTTAAAGCTTATCTTAAACTTTAGGTATTCAATACCTAAAATAAAGTTTAGATTGGGTTCCCCATCCAGAAACTTATATGACTCATTCCACTTAAGAATCATAACACTTTTAAAACTATATTTATGTTTATTATTATATTTTGGCAAAATATACAGGAACAGTCACCAACATCAGACCAAAGAGAAAAAGAAAATAATAATCAAAAATAACAAACAAATAACAACAATAAGTAAGAATAAATTAATCTAACAAAGCAGCAGTCACAGTTGAGAAGATAAAAAAAAATCACAGTGTTGTCAGATATTAATCAAGCAAGAAGCAAGTGATGTTAAGGGAAGTCAAGCAAAGATAAGTTTTCCAAATAGTGGAAAAATGGGTTCCAGATTTTATAAAACCTCTGCCTAGAATTACATTGAATATACCTGATTCTCTCCAATTTTAGAACACTACACAATTCCTGTATCCACATGGAGAAGGAGATCATCTGCATACAGCATCGCCACCTGCTCCAGACCAGACTCCAGTGATCCCATTAATATTAAACATCCATCCATCTATCCATTATCTTCCGCTTGTCCGGGGTTCGGGTCGTGGGGGCAGCAACTCAAGTAGAGAGGCCAAACGTCCCTCTCTGCAGCCAATTCCACCAGTTTAACTGTAGGGATTCCGCGCCATTCCCAGGCCCACCGGAAAATCAACTCCAAGCCCCTTCCGGATGACTGAACATCTCACCCTATCTCTAAGGGAGAGCCCAGACACCCTGCGGAGGAAACCCATTTCGGCCGCTTGTACTCGCGATCTCGTTCTTTCAGTCATTACCCAGAGCTCATGACCATAGGTGAGGGCAGGAATGTAGACCGTAAATGGAGAGCTTCGCCTTGTGGTTTAGCTTCTCTCGATTCAAAGCTTCCTTATAAACATAACTTTTATTGCCGCTGTTAATTTCATTGGCTGCTCCAAATTGCCCCATACATAGTGTGTGTGTGTGTGTCATTGTAAGTTAGTGTGTCCAGCAATGGATTGGTGCCTTGTCCTTGTTGTATCTGCCAAGTGCCTGGAACGCTCTTCCCCGGATGGGCATGGGTATCCTCACCCCCCATAGAGGATTAAAGCGGTCAAGAAAATGAGATGAGACTGTGACAAATCCATTAACATATTAATAAATGTAATTACTTAATTAACTAAGTCATTAGTTTTATACTTTATCATTAAAATGTTGTGAAGGTTCAGTAGTCCATACACATACTCCCATCACCGTCGCTCCCAAAAACACCTACCGCTTCCCAGCATGCACTTCCCAGAGGTTAAGTGTACCTGTAAGTAGGAGATTCGGTTTTGCACCAAAGCAGAGAGAGCCTTCGCCTCCTTCTCTCGCCAGTCACCGGCTCCATCTGCCTGACTCAGGTAGTAGAGGTCAGTCAAAATGGACCTAAACATACCACACACCATCCACACACACACACACACACACACACACACACACACACACACACACACACACACACACACACACACACACGATACAAAGCAGTGGCTAAATGACTAAATGTCACTCATAATGTAATTCATAATTCACACAGCATCACGAGGGGCTCCTCCCACCGCAGCCACACGATGTACAACCATCTGGGAGATGATAAAGTAGCATATGTGCCAGGAGTTTTTTTTTCTTATCTATGTCACTCTGCTGATCTGCAAACTGTATTGTCGACATCTCTGTTTGCTTAATATAATTATTAGCGTTTACATCAGCACACATTTGTATAGATTTTTACCCACCGTCACTAAATACACTTCATTCCTTTTAATATTTATAGTTACAACTATAGGTAGTGCTTTACCGATTGCATATATGTACGCATGTAGATAAATGTAGATAAATAGGGAGAGGTAGCTAAGTGATTAGAGCAACTTGTGTGGGTTGTAGACACCGCCTCATGCTACCACTATGGTGAGAGACCTGACCAAATGCAAACGTGAGCAAAACA
>JAOUQT010061408.1:0-10519 GCA_025769995.1 Xyliphius kryptos
GCTTGACTTGGAGTTACATTGTGTTGTTTAAGTGTTCCCTTTTTTTTGAGCAATGTATAAAAAATATGTACTTTTTAATTTTCATTTGACTTGCATAATTAAATAAGAAAAGATAACTCTTCTCATGCCTTTATTCTGCATTCACTGTGTTAAAATTGCTACAGGGACCAAAAGTGACAATAAAACTAAAAGGTTTGAAATGTGTTTTAGGGTGCAAAGAGCAGTCATTATAAAAGCCAAACTACAGGCTTAAGAATGTAGTTTTTAAAAGCTGCTTATGTCTTAACCTAGACAGCATCTTTTAATTTATTACTTTAGTATTCTTAAAGGCAAATGTTCTCTTCATTACGACAGATTCTTTCTTAATCAGGCAGCCGTTCCCCTAAATAGTCGTAGATTAATAAAGACATCACATAAAATACACCTCTCACAGGACTATATAAGCTGCTCCTCACTTGGGTGATAAATAGGTCAGAGTGATCTCAGTTGTCCTAAATTTAAAACCCTTTCCTATTCAAAATCATCTTCATCTGCTGAGCTAAAAGCCTTTCAACTTAATTCATTGTCACAGAATTGGACGGCATGGAATATCATGACCATGTTTTCTATCCAAACACAATATTTAAATTGATGTGTGTATGTACTCTGTATATATACTGCACTTATTTATTTTAAAGTAGTTTTAACAATATAGAATTGTTAATGAGCCGATATCCATACATTTGAGGCATGAGCAAATACCATTTGATTACTTAGAAACAACAGAACAAGAAATGAAAGTTAATGAGCATTGATTATATCCACTTAATCTAAAAAGTGAAAAAGCAAGTTTTCAATTTAGATTTAGGTAATGTAAGGTTCTGGAACAAATGTGAGGAGGTTATTTTCAATATCCTGCGATAAATGAGAATGTGTTCATCTGACCCGCAGCGTAGCAGACTGTATAACTATTCTTCCGTGACTCAACAACAGATAGCACGTCTCTGGTGGTATCCCAATGTTGCCAAACAAAGGTTACAGCCATGTTGCGAAGTTCGAGAGCAACAGTTTCGTCAATGACATTTTTCCAGAAATATGTGACTGACAGTTACACAGAATTTGTGTAACGTTAAAGTTACCGGGCATGTCTCCGTTGTGCATATCGTATGGTTTAGCAAGGAATAAAGGGGTGGGGATGTCGCCCATATCCCATGGCTTGGTTCTTACTTATTTTTCACATTTTCAGAATTTTAAGTTCTTAAAGAAAATAAAAAAATGATATTGGTTGTAGCACTAAATACTCAACTGATGTCCTTGGGTTGTTAAAGTTTAGGAATATTGGGGAACTTGATTTACAGTGTGCTTATGTCATTTTGGTTTGGCACATCTTTATATGACTTCAGTTTATTTTTTTCTAATTATAGGTAATCATAATCAGCAGTGAGGTTTGTGCTTTTGTATGTATAAGGCACCAAACTGCAAATTAATTGTATGATAAATGATGTGTGACATAGACATGCAATCAATATAATTATTCACAATTGTTCCATGTGCCTGGTTATTTAGTCTCAAAATGATTGAACACACTGATTTTGTAGATTTCAAAAGAATTCCCAAACATCAAATTATCTTAGCCATCAGCTTCTATGATTCTGTCATGCCTCCACTAGATGCTGTAGATGTCAAAATGTTATTGTTGTTAAAAATATCATTGACTTCTCATGCTGTCTGGAATCTGTCACTTAATTCACTTCCCACTGGCATTAGAACACATAGTTGTGAATAGCTCTATCACACAATAGAAGTTTAAAATGCCATTTATCCTAATAATGTGTAGCAATGTGCTATTACATTACAGCTTAATGACAAGACACTGCGACTAAAACAAACAACCAGGCACAGACAATTATTAAAACTGCTTATGATTATAGAGCCCTGTGATTTACGTAATACCAAGAGTCCAGATGTTATTGCAGATCTTAGACATACAATTTAAGCATTAAATGTAGTAATGCTGACATTTTGTAGAGTTGGGGGAATTGTGTCTTCATAAAGTTTTATGGAAATCCAACACACACACACGTTTCTACAATACTCTAACTTTTGTTATGTAAGTTGTTGATCAGTGTCCACCCTGCTGCACTGAAAAAGTGCCACTCATTGAACATATAGGTCAAATAGAAACCCTTGCCGTTTTGTCGTTGTGGGATCCAAGTTCGAGGTGGAATTTCCATGTTCTCCCCATATTTGTGTCCGGTTTTCTCCTGCTTCTCCAGTTTTCTTCCACAGTCCAAAAACATGGTTTTAAGGCAAATTGCCCCTCTAAAGTCTGTGTTCAAAAATACCAATTTAAATACCAATGTTGACTAATGAATCTAGCAGAAAAGTCCCGCTTCTGTTGTTTCTAGATCTGTCTGTCTAGATGGCATGAGATGTTGCAGCTTATAAAGGCTGCACTCGTTTATCAGGCGTCAGGTGCATTAATTAATTATCTACTCAAAGTCCATGTTTTATTTGCGTTAGGTTTGCGTTTACGCCTCTTTGCAAGAAGTTTCCAGGTTTGATACTCAGCGGGGTAAACACTGGTTCTTTCTCCGTGGAGTCAGCATGTCCTTCCTGTGTCTGCATGGGTTTTGAGAGACACTACATTATCCTAGCCATTAGGAATGTGTGTATTAGTGCACTCAAGTAAATGTGATGGTTGAGTCTAACAGAGCATCTGATTTAAAAATGTATTATGCGGAGTCTATTACTCTGTGATGACCACTAACGAAAACAGGCCAGAATCAGATGAAAAAGTTTTAAGTTTTACAGTTTTAAAATTGCAAAGAAAATGGTAGAAAAGTAATAGATTGGCATCATATTTACATTGTCATTTAGCAGACGCTTTTATCCAAAGCGACTAACAAATATCCCAGTTTTAATTGATGTCAGAACACAGGGTTACATACAGAATCCCTCGAGTAATTAGGGTTAAGGGTCTCACTCATGGGCACACCGGTTATTTCAGTGGACCTGGTATTTGAACCCTCAACCTCCAGATTAATAGTCCAACGCCCTAACCACTGAGCTACCACTCGCAGTAAATATACTGACCATCATATCACAAAAGTGCTTAGCTAAAAGCACCCAAACTTTTGCATGCCACTGCAGAATAAGTCAGTTGGAATGAATTCAATGGAAATCTTCCTGTGTATTCTGAGTGAGAGTTGCTTTAGTGGCATGTCGTTTTTATTTTCATTACATTTTGCAATAATTTTGCCACCGATTATAGATTGGCGCCTTATGGACTGTGGAGGCCAACCCAGACAGACAGAGCAATAGTGTGAGGGTGAGAAAGTGAGAAAAAATGAAAGAGAGGTTACATGTCTCTTACATGGGATTACATCATATGATATTTATTGCACATGATGTCACAGTGACTTGCACGTAAAGCTATACCTAGTTATGTGATAGCATTTGCCATTAGTGCCTTTTTAATGGTCCAGGTTCAACCATTTTTAGAACGGTGATTCATTTCTTAAAATAACACATATCTTAATGTAAGTTGTTGATGGGTAACGTTAGAGCTTTTTGGGGGGAAAAGACCACATATTTCTCTCTAAAAGTGACTTAATCAGGCTAATCTGTTGGGGAAAACGCTTGCAAAGACTGTAAATAAATAGAAATGGCTTTGTCATTAGACCAGTCAGGAAATGAAAACAAATGATATAAGAGCTTAAGTTTTTTGGGGGAGCTCAGACATAGCATCAACTAAGACCAGACTATTCTGTCAAACATCCTCCTACTCTTCCCTGTGGGGATCTCATCTTAACCCTCGTTTATGCTCCTACAGAAATGCTTCAGAAAGCCTCCCAAAATAAATTTCAAATGGCCTGAAGTCTAAAGTAATTCTACAAAAAGAAAATCATTAAAAAACGAACTGGAGGTAAAAGTGCTTCTGAGCAGTAAAAAATAAATTCAACCATCACTTTGAGTGTCTACATATTGTCTACTATATTGTTTTGTTTTTGAATCTAATTAAATACAAATATACAGTACAGGCCAAAAGTTTGGACACAACTTCTCGTTTAATGTGTTTTCTGTATTTTCATGACTATTTACATTGTAGATTCTCACTGAAGGCATCCAAACTATAAATGAACACATGAGGAGTTATGTACTAAACAAAAAAAGGTGAAATAACTGAAAAAAATGTTTTTTATTGTAGTTTCTTCAAAAAAGCCTCCCTTTGCTCTGGTTACTGCTTTGCACACTGTTGGCATTCTAATTAGTTATACTAATTAAGCCTTATAGTCTTATAGCACTGGAAAACCATTTCAGGTGACCACCTTTTGAAGCTCACTGAGAGAATGCCAACAGTGTGAAAAAGCAGTAATCAGAGCAAAGGGCGGCTATTTTGAAGAAACTAGAAGATAAAACATGTTTTCATTTATTTCACCTTTTTTAGTACACAACTCCTCATGGGTTCATTCATAGTTTTGATGCCTTCAGTGAGAATCTACAATGTGAATAGTTGTGACCATACAGCAAACGCATTGAATGAGAAAGTGTGTCCAAACTTTTGTCCTCTACTGTAAGTTGCTTTTCGACTGATAATTCAGTTTTTTTCAATTCTCAAAACTTTAAAACATTGTATTTCCCAACTTTTGCACAAGACCCTATATTCATGAAAGATTACTCGAAATGCAGCAGCAGCTGTATACTATCTATATAGAGGAGGCAGGGATTAAATTTCAGAAATTTTTGTATCTGAGACTGATTTTTAACTACCTCATTCCCACCCTTCATCTCTTATCTGATCAGCCTATCGCTTGGTCATAACACTACATAAACTAAACTGTAGCCTGCTTTATTCAATACCGAGACATAAGAAAACTCATTGTCTGGCTTCCCACTCGCAGTCTACTCCCAGTTGATGCACTTTGTTTGGCTTTGAGAACGGAACGCTAGGCTCTGGTTAATCATCGGACCTCAACCCAGAAGCATTGTAATTGCACCCATGACGTTATTTATGTTGAAGTAATGGTACACTTTTTCTCCGATACTCAGGGTGGTCCGTTTGCTGACAGGACTAAATTATTAATCATAGGTTTCAGTCTATGAATGATGATTTGCCTGAACTAACGCAACTCCTGTTCTTAGACTTCCTTCTTGACATGCTAAATTGTTGCTGATACATGCAGCTTCCTATGTTGTTTCTATAGCAGATTCATTTTATAGCAAAACACCAGAAGCCACAATGGGGTTTGCATTCAAAAAGTTGATTTGTTTTATTGCCTGCACAAGATGCACTAATACCAGGATCCATTTTAAAAGATTGCAGCAAATAGTTATGACTATTTTACAAATACATTCACTCTTTTTATTATGCTTTATTAAAAATTGTGTTCAGATATATACTAATGCAAAAATATGACTACTGTGGCATAATGTGCGCATCTCAGTGGTGGGGATAGAGGTTCGAATTTCCAGGTTCTATCTGTCTTTTTTTTTTTTTTTTTTTTCTCCACAGTCCTAAAACATGGATTCAATGTAAGTTCAATGCGCTAAATTGCCCCTATACAATGCATGTGTCTGTGTGTGAGAGTGAATTTGTCCCCAGAAGTAGATTGGCACCCTGTAATGAGTTGGAGCCTACGGATGTGGGCCACATCTGGCTAAGCTGTGGCACTGCTGGCCAACTGACAGCACTGGCAAACTGCTTGTGAACAAAAAGGTGGTCCACATACTGAAACATGAATTTAGCCCACATCTGGTAGAGATATGGCAGTGCTATCTGCATATGAGTCAAAGGTGGTCCACAAACTTAAAACATGCATTTGGCCCACATGCTCCAAAACTGATCTGGCCAACACTTGGTAAAGGTATGGCAGTTGAACATTCTTTAACAATTGCCGAAAAGCCGTCATTCCATGAGGCAAGTGGGACAGATAAACATGGGGATGTGGGCAAGATCTGGGCCAGAATAATTTTGCTGTCTTGGATGTTTTTGATCCACACCCAAAATGTTCTTCCCTGGATGGGCATGGGGAATCCCCTGCAACCCTACTATAGGATTAAGTGGAACGTAATGGATGGATGAAACATGGCTACATAAAGTTAAACAGCCCGACTGCCTTTGGAAAGATTTACTTTACTTATGAGCTCAGTGATTCATACTGGGTTGGTGTGCATGTTTCTGTCGATCTGCATTTTGTGGGGATTTTAACATACAATACTTTTTAGAGCTTACTTAGAATAGTGGAATATAAAACAATTAGTGGTA
The DNA here is from genome assembly GCA_025769995.1 of Xyliphius kryptos. NCBI lineage: Eukaryota > Metazoa > Chordata > Actinopteri > Siluriformes > Aspredinidae > Xyliphius > Xyliphius kryptos. The sequence continues at coordinate 6,248 of JAOUQT010061408.1, forward strand.
GAACAGAGGAAGAAAGACTTTATTTATGAGAGTAGCCCAAAGAAAATGGTGAGATTGCTTTAAGTGGATAAAACGTGTGTGTGCAATTGTGGTGGGCAAACAAAAATCCAAATTGAGCGGGAACAGAAAGCAAACCAATTATTTTACTGTTTTTTCATTAACAGTCTGTCCATGTTAATAAATACATTTACATTTGTTCATTCAGCAGACCCTTTTATCCAAAGCAACTTAAAATTATCCCAAATTGATGGTTGGGGTCAGAACACAAGGTTTATACAGTAATAAGGGTTAAGGGTTTTGCTCAAGGACCCACTTTGGTAACTTTAGTGTATCTGAGATACACAACCCACAACCTTCAGATTAATAGCTCAAAATTCATACCACTGAGCTACCAAACACTTGTACATTGTGGTGTATACATTGACCCCAATAACCAGAGTCATTGCATTGGGCACCAGTGCAGTATATCAATAAAACATTAGTCATTTTTAATAGTCAACAATTTTGGGTAAAAAAATATTTTTCATTTTTCTTATTTTTAAACCACAAACTAAGTCATGATTCCACAAGTCTTACTGTTTCTGGGTTCATCTGCTTTAGATGTTGATGAGAAAAGTCATTGTAAAGGATTTAAATGCTGTGCATCTGTTCCTTTCTTATAAATGACTAACTTTAGTTACTTTTTTACTTTAAATTCGTTCAAAATATGAAGGTCCAGATGTAATGCGCATCAAAATCTGTCAAAAAAAAGTGCTTTTGCTTGTGTGGATGATCACATATTAAGTGACGTGAGAATATGAGCACTGGGTAAAATAAAATGATTGTTTAATGGGCTTAAAAAATCTGGCTCTAATACAGTAAATAGTAATTTAAGACAATGAAATAAAATCATACGTTTTAAGCCTTTTGTCATTTGCTTTAATTCTTACTGGATTTGTCTTTCTAGCAGCTGTGACCTCAGTCAACTCACCTTCACATTAAACTTGGCCTGATTCAAATATGCTGGAAGAACAGGGTGACTCCTTCTGACTCTAAAATTCCTTTAAAACTAAAAAGCAGGATGGGATTACTGATGAAATATGGATTTGGTGGCTTAATCACATAATCAGCAATGGTTTCTGGCCCCTGATGCTACATTATATACTCTGTCCGATTGCTGAACCTGTAAAAAATATTCAAAGAAACACAAAGAGAACAGACCAAAGTGCACTATAAGTTCATTTGGGGCTCTTAATAAATCTAACTCAGCTAAGCTATTTGTTTAACTTCTGTGCTTGTACCAGTGTGGTCAGATAAGGGTCTAGTACACTTCATGCATTAATCTTTACATTGATTATGGAACAAGGCAGCTGTTCCAAATAAAACAGTTTCAAATTTTTTCAGTGTCATATTATTCAGTGTCATCTAGAGATAACGAGTTTATTAAAGGGGAGTTTATTATTTTTATGTGTCTGTTGAATGACTTATTTTAGAAGATAGTGTTATAGTTAATTTTTATAAGCTTTACTTTGTATTTCTACAACTGCAGATGGCAGTTTTCTATGTTTCTCCACATAAATTGCCTGTGCCCTGACTAATGGTCAGGACCACCAATGATGAGTTATTTTGGTGATCTATGAGTTTCAGCACTGCAGTGACATTGAGGTGGTGGAAGTGTATGGCGTCAGAAAGGGTCCAAAAGTTTTAAGAACTCAAAAACAGAATTCGTAAGCAATTTTCTTCCTTGCACATTTTCTTATTTTTTCGCTCGTGCTTCTTATTTTTGCACTCGCGGTTCTATCTATCGCCCCCTCACTTTAAAAAAATTAGACAGTAATTGGCTGCTCGAGAAAAGTCCAGCCCACCCAGCCATGCTACACTATGACAAATTGTGGAATAACACATTATAAAAAGTGGGAATGGAAAAGAAAATAATGAAAATTAAAATAGCTGATATAAGTAAGCAAACTCTCAATTCATTTTTCAAAAACAAAGCACATTTCCCGCATATTTGCTGATGTCGCCAGATGTGTAAGCAAGGCTGCGTGGCCAATTACTGTCTAGATCCCGCCCACCCGTTAAAACGGGTCCTAAATACAAAAATTGAACGTGAGAAATGTTTAGATGCGAGTGGGCGATAAATAGAAGCGTGAGCACAAAAATGAGAAGTGCGAGCGCAAAAATTAGAGGCGCAAGCGCAAAAGTGTGCAACGAAAAAAATTGCTTCTCAAAACTTTTGGACCCTTTCTGACGCCATAGAAGTGTGTTAATGTGTATTGCTCTCGTGCAATTGAACCGAACACAGCAGTGATGCCGGAATTTAAAAAAAAGATCCATCCAAGATGTTTTGTTTGATGGCGATAGCTAATGAACCATTGAATGTAGGTTAGCGAAAGGTAATCACGGTGCCAGGTTTCAGCCTTGAGAAGACCTCAATGTGACACTGGAGAGGTAGTGTTCAATGGCAGTATGAAACGAAACTTTAAAGGAAGGTGGAAAGTTTAATTTTTTTCAAGGACAAATTTGAATCACAATGCCAAGTTTGAGCCTTGTAGATCTCAGGAAGTGGAAGAATTAGTAAGTCAGTGAGTCAGTGAAGGCTTTGGCATTTATAGGTATAGATTTCATGGTTTGTGTACTTCACATAATTTTTGTGACAATGTTTTTATTTTAACAAATAGGCTGGCAGTTCACAGATGGTTTTGAGATGACATGGTAGCAGTGTGTATCTATGCGCAGTGTACATCCTAAGGAGGTCATTTCTTAAAATAACATGACATGACATCACCCCAATCCTGATACAAGATAATCAAAATGGCATATTGATACAAAGAAGCAAATTCAAACCTTTCAGATAAAGATTAAAATATACTTAAAAAAGAAAACAAGAACATGTAGAATGTCGTACAGCACATTGTGAACATTTTGTGGTATCACAGGAGCACACATGGTGCAACAATACACAGTAAACCTCTAGAGCTTAAAGTTATGTGATGTTTTATTGTTGCCTTCTAAATTTTCGATCATGCTATACAACATTCCTTACTTTTGGAATAGTCCCACGTCGACGGTAACTTCTTCAGCAGAATTGAAAGATTGGTCTTTGACAGTTTAGTTTTAACTGGAGTCCTCATTATTTTTTTTAAATAACAATAAATCAAGTAGGGAAGATTTCTAGTATTGTCATGTAGTTGAACGTGGCTGTGCTTTCCCACTTACACAATGCTGATGATGTAAGAGCATGCAGTAATAGCCAATGATGTGACTGGTTTTATAATCTGCGTGTCTTTTCCACTACTTCGTGCAACAGGACTGTAGTGCATTGTCTGAGTAATGTTGAGTTTTAATGTTCGTTCGTAGAACATCTCTATTGTGTTTGCTCGTAAGGTTTCTCCAAGGAAACTCACTGCCATAGTGGTATTTCAATTACATAAGTAGGTGGACTGAAGTTTGAGAGCATTATAGCTTCTCCCCACAGAAAATGAGGGATGCTGAGTCAAACTCTTAACTACAATCTTCCAATGTGTATTAAATGTGGCACTGTGGAAATCACTGGTCAGTGGTCAAGAGTTTTTGTCTTTAGTTGAAATATGACATTATGACAAGCAGGGCAGTGTGGAGAACATATAATTGCAGGAGTGATCTTTGATTGCTCTGCCAGGGTGAAAAGAAATGTTTACTGGATAGTAGTGATCCTGGTAATGTTGTAGAGCTTAGAGATGGTGGCATTGAACAAAAGGCCGGCTTAGGGAGCTGGAAGTAGTAGAAATGAAGATGCTGCAGTCCTCACTTGGAGTGATGAGGATGCACAAAATGAGGAGTGACTTCATTAGGCATACCTTGTATGTTACATCATTATTGTGATAATGTTTTTATTTTTCAAAATACACTGGAGTTAACATGTGGTTTTAAGATAGTGACATGGTAGCAAAGTTTATATACAATGATATTTAAAAGTTTAGGGCCCCATGATAATTTTCATAATTTTCCTTTATAAACCATTGGTTGGGAAATTACGTTTATAGGAGTTACAGAAAGTTTGCAATAATTATTTAAACAAAACTTAGGCAGGTGCATACATTTTGGCACTGGGATTCTGTATGGTTAATATCTACTATTGTTTAATATGGACTGATCTATACACATTCTGTACATGGCTGTCCTACTCTGATGCTGCCTGGCTGCTCAAGGAGGAGTCCCGCACTGAGACTTGGTACTCCCAAGGTTTCTTCCTAAAATAACATCATTACAGGAAGTTTTTTCTTGCCACTGTCGCTTCGGCTTGCTCTTTGG
>JAOUQT010061417.1:0-10519 GCA_025769995.1 Xyliphius kryptos
AGCCTCATTTTAACTTGTCTTGAGGAATTTCCACTGAAGTTGGATCAGCCTGTCATTTGATTTTCCACTTTGATTTCGAATATGATTCCAAATCCAGACCTCCTTGGGATAGTCATTTTGATTTACATTTTGATCATTTGAATGTTATTTTGTTCTCAACTAACTATCTACTATCTACTGAAATATTTTATTAATTGAGATCTAGGATGTGTTATTTTACTGTTCCCTTAATTTTTTTTGAGCAGTGTATATACTGTAGGTTTAACTGATAGCTTAGTCCCAAATAACTGTTAACAGAGCTCGTATCAAGATCAAAAGAAGATTGGAAACCAGAAACAGAAGAGGATATGAATGCAAAGGGCCAACAAAAAGTCTTTTAAGGACTTTTATTTAGGGATGGATCGTATACCTCTGACTGATAGATGGTTAGAAGTTTACATTTCAACTAAAATAACAAGTCATAAGTTCCACAAGGCTTATTCATCTGTTCGGTGACAAGCCTTGATCCTTGAATACTATTAGCTGAAAGGTTAAGTAGTGTTCTGCAGACAGGATTTATTAAAGGCATGTAAAAACACTCCCAGCTAGAATTCTGAAATGTTTCTTGGTTTGCCTTTTTGATGAACCTTTAGTATTTGTCCAGAAACAAAAAATGTTTTAGTGAGAACCCGGTCATAAAATATTCAAACGTTTTTTTTTCACATTCAATTATTTTGAAGGTCATAAAACAGAAATCGGTAAAGCCAAGGAATCCTTAAAAACCTTTCCTAGTTATGACACCATGTAAAATTTAATTGGTGGGAAGAGTCTTGCACAAGCGTGATTGCATAGTGGAACCCAAGACGAAGAGCAATATGCACAAAATGGAAGGTGGAGGCATTATACGTTTAAAAAACAGGCACAAGGATTACATAACAAAACACAGGACCATAACATGCACACAAACCAATCAGAACATTCGGGTAATTAACTAAGAAATGAACACTAATTGAAACCAATGAGCTAATTAACTAAGAGTGCAAAAGAAACAAGGAGTGTGGTGAGGTGCTGATGGCCTAACACTAGATTACATCACAGAATACCAAATGAACAATTTTGTTTTCAGGATTAAAATTAAATTATAGTGTGTTTGTTATTGTTTTATTAAAACAATAAGATACTCAAGCTTGTGTATTATTGTGAATAAATTATGGAAAAGAGGGGAGATGGCACCCCTTGATTTTTTTCCCAATGATGCACAACCTCTCGTATTGCTTAAAAAACGTAGTTTCAGTCTGTAAATCTGATTGTCTGAGCCTTTTTGTCCAGATGTGACATTACTGACAATAACACACACCTACAATACATTATAAAACGGGTAGTTCTGGTCCTCTATTTTAATTGGCTTAGCCGTTTGTCTAGAGGCCACATTACACAATTACATACATATTTTCCTGCTGGACCAAGAAAAAAAAAAATTCCTATTTTTGTCACATACACACAAACGTTTGTCACATATGCTGTAAAACCCTTGGGGTGCGCTAAACGGATCCAAGAGGTGGTGGTAAGTGAACGAGTTTATTGAGGATACACACATAGAAAACCACAACATAGGGAAAATGAACAATGTGTAATGGAAACAATGCCGATCTGCCGGATGAACGGAAACCCCGGATATATATAACAAAAGTCCCTGACCAAATAAACCGATAGCAAACAACAGGTGATTAACTGAAAACAAGACAAAATAGTTAACTAACTGAACCAAAAAGAAACACACAGGTAACGGGTTTATAGCACACGTAACAATTGTTGTCATAGTAAAAGTATTGCACAAATGTGGACACAACTCCTCGGCTTCACTTCAGACCGGCGCCTCTGTTTCATGATTTAAAGGTGCTGAAGCAAAAAGGGTGTTTTTTTGTCAGGTGCCCAGACTATGTTGTGGCAGAGTATGGGGGCGGGATTTTTGGTCTCCCTTCTAACCTGTCTTCACACATTGCTTAATATGTCTATCTTTCCTACTGTGATGTGGCCACAGCAGCTCGCTTTCTCTTTGTCTGTGGAAGAGGGTAGCGAAATCTAGCAATTCTCTATATGTCCTAAGATGTACTGTGGAATTGACAATACAGCTTGCTTGTAATCCTTGAAATAAACTGCATTGTGTAAAGTGGCCACTAAATTTATTTGTTAAAGAAATGGAAATCTTTTACTTGCGTTCAGGGCTCATTTAAAAAAAAACGACTGGATTATGTCGCGGAAGACAAGTTTATTAGCGATTTTGCTTTCAGTCAACGCTTTCAGTCAAGATTTGATTTATGAATCAAACCTCGCTTTTTTATTATAGTATCTTGGTAACCATTTTATAAAAGAAATAAAGCACTTAAACTTGTGTATTATTGTGAATAAACATCTCTTGACTTATTGCTTTATTATATTCTAGATGTTCTTTTTATAAATTACATTCTGTATTTGATTGTTAGAAAAAATGGAAACCTGTTACTTAATGATCATTGTTCATTTTAAAAACTGGACTTATGTACGCATTTATGTATCAAACTTATTTTTATTAAAATACTGTAGTTTGATTGTCAACAGGGTGGCTTATTGGTTAAAACGTTCGCCTCTCAGCGCTGGGAATTCATGGTTTGGATCCCAATCTGTGTGGAGTTTCCATGTTCTTCCCGTGTCCTTGTGGGTTTCCTACAGGTTCTCTGGTTTCCTCCCACAGGTCAAAGACATGGATTCAATGTAAATTAAATGCTCTGAATTTCCCCATTGTGTGTGTGGCTGTGCGATTGAGTGTGTGCCCAGCAATAAATTGGCACCCTGTCCTGGGTGTATCTGCCCACTGCCTAAAACGTTCTTCCCTGGATGACCATGGGGAATCTCACCACGACCCTTGTAAAGGATTAAGATAATGAATGAATGAATGTTTGTAAACATTTTAGATAAGGAGTTGATAGTCAAAAAATGCACTTGAGGTTGTGCATTATTGTAAATAAACCACAAGAAACATGAGTAACTTTACTCCCCTACGTGTAATGCCCACCACTTTCCCCGGCTTTGTTCACAATAATGCACACTCGATCGTACCCTAGTATCTCATTCCTTTATAATAGAATTAGAAATAGGATGGTTAAAACCTCACAGGCAGTAATTTTGATAATGTTTTCTATTTTTTTTTTTATTATTGCCACATCATTTTTTAAATGTCTACCTCCTTACCACATAGGGGATGAGTAGCCATTCCTGAAGCACAGATGGATTACAATAACAAAGACCTGTGAATATGTATGTGTGAGCTTTAGGAGAGTCGATATGACTGAGACGGTTTGGGTGGGCTAAGCCCGCTATCTGTTGAACAGTCATATAATCAATCAGCGAGTCTGTTTCCAATTCGTCATGGTGATTTAATCGCCCCACAGAACGCATTAACACTGAGGAATGATAATGAGTGAATATGTCTAGAATGAGAGAGCAAGTTCACCACCCCTGAATGACAAATGCCCTGTACATACTGCAGACTGCAGGAATAAATATGCAGGTGGAAACAGAGAGTGATGGGGAAAAATAAATAGATTGTAAAGACTCTACTGCATGGAACAGGAACAGTAATAATACTATAATCACATTTAAGAGCAGCAGAACATTAAATGCATATTATATCCATCATCAGTATTTGTAGTCAGTTATGTTACTCGTTTTAAAGACACATTTAAATATACATTTAAAAACATTAGTGGGTAAACAAGGGTTCAAACCAAAATTGGAACATATTAAGTTTTAAATTTTCATTATTCCTTAAAGAAAACATTGGTCAGAGGATTAGCTAAAACTAATAAACTGCACTGTGGAGAAATGAGCCGGCGTTGGCTTGCATCTGTTGGTTAGTGCGTAGACACAGGGATATCTACTTGCATGTTTTTAAAAAGAGAAATCTTTGAAAAGATCCAGATATCTGATATAAAATAATTTAAAACAGTATGTCTTGGTAATCTGACCTGCAGGGTCACTCTGTTGGTGAGAAAGCCTGTCTCCGGTCCTCATTCATATCAACCCTGTTAGCATGGCTTTGGAGAAAAGCGTCTGCTTAATCATCTAATGTAATGTAATTAAACTACCCACAGCCTCACATCAAACTAATTAGGATAAAGTCCATCAATATATATAAAGGACTAAGTCCCTAAACCATGGTGTTAGCATGACGGAGTCCCACCCCCTTGTTCTTTCCTAACATGGCCACCATGTCACATGAAACAACAATTCCTTCAATGTTACACAAATTCCTGCATCAGATAACTGTTTGTGTCTATCAGTCACAAATTTCTGGAAAAAATGTATTGACAAAACTCTCGAACTTTGCAAAAAGGCTGTAACTGTTGTTTGCCAATGTTTAGATACCTTCAGAGACGTGCTAGTCACGGAAGCACAATTATACATTCCGCTCAACAATACACTGACTACATGAATACTTCCGGAAATTATGGTGGCGAGACAGAATTAGAAAGGCCTCAATGACAGTGGTTAGCACGTTCGTTTCTCAGCGATGGGGATTCGAATCCCGATCTGGGTGGAGTTTCCATGTTCTTCCTGTGTGTCTCAGATTTTCTCTCACAGTCCAAAAACATGGATTCAAGGGAAATTGAATGCTTTAAATTGCCCCGTGTGTTTATTTGTGGCTGTGTGAGTGAGTGTGCCCAACAATAGATTGGCGCCTCTGCCCAGCGCCTTAAACGTTCTCCCCAGGATGGGCATGGGGAACCCCACCGGGTCCTAGTAGAGGATTAAGCAGAAAATAATGAATGAATTAATAAATGAATGAATGAGTAATACTGGTTTTGCAAGATATTAAGGGCAAGTTCATTCCATTAAATTAAAGCTTCACAATTGTTTAGCACGTTTACCTTTCAGCACTGGGACTCCAGGTTTGAATCATAAGTGTAGATTCCATTTTCTCACGTGTCCTTGTGGGGTTTCTACAGGTTCTGTGATTTCCTCTAACAGTCCAAAACCATGGATTTAAGGTAAATTAAATGATGTGAATTTAATTCCAGCACCTAAAAGCATTCTCCCCTGGATGGGCATGGGGAACCCCTCCGCAACCTTAGTATACGATTAAATGGAAGACAAAGGATGGATGGATTTGAAAAAGGACATCAGTGTAGTAGAAAAAGTAAGTGGAGGATATTTAGGCGGCAGCTCTGTTTTTAGAATGTTAAGACCAAAAGCTCTGGAAAAAGAAGAGGCTGTAGCTAAAGATCTGCGCATTAGTTAACCTGAAACATTCCAGCAATTAGGAAATCACATTTAAGCATTAAGGTCTGGTGGTTGTCCTGTGTTGTAATTATCAGAGGGCATTTTTTAAAGCTGACATAACAGCGATTGAAGATCGGGACAAATTACAGTAAGACGAGGCATTCCTACTCAATAAGCGCATCACTGATCCGTATATATCATCGCTCTGAGCTCCCTGCTGGAAATGCAGAACGTCCCACTGGAGATGTATGCAATCAAAATCTGATTAGCAAATTGGATTTTAAACTTTCCAGAAGATAATTACAAAATAATTGAATCTCCATTTCTACCTCCACTCTCAGAAAACTAGGTCTCATATCAGCTGATGAAAAATCGCCTTGACCTTCACCGACATGGTTTTCATTTATTCTTCTAATGAAAGCTCAATATTAAAATGCGTACATTAGCTTTTCAAACATTTCTCTATTAGGATGATACTGGACTTGTTGTAGCTGTGCACACAGATTCCATTCGCTGGTTCTCGTACTCAACAACACTATGTCCATCTCGAACCATAACCGTTGATGGAGGTTGAACTGTGTTATGAATTATTATGTATGTATTCTGTATTGTTCCTCTAAACATAAAAGAGCTGGCGACATCAGTATGCAGTCTGCACCATCTGAGCAACAGGAACATTTGCAGTATGATCAAAGGTAGAAAAGAATCATGTCATTTACTATTTATACTGAATTTTACAGTGTGCTACTTGAGCATTCTATATAGCAGTCTGCATTCTTCTGTGCAGTGCTGACGCTTTACTTTTTAATAATAAAAGACCGAAACAGCAGAAGTGACATCTAAGTTTGAGCCTCATGTAAATGAAGTGTACACCTTCATCAAGGATGTTTCACTAGAAAGCGCAAATACACATCCCACAATGCATTTAGCAATTTGTCACATGACAGTGCACCATACCTCCTTTAGCATTAGGTACAGAGACCATGACTCCTTTATTATACCTGTCAGGTACAGAGATCACTAACTGTCTACCAAAACAATTAAATACAGAGACAATGACTCCATTACCAAAACCATCAAGTAATGAGACCATGACTCCTTTACCAAAACCATCAAATACAGAGACCATGACTTCTTTACCGGAACCATTAGGTACAGGTACCATGACTCCTTTACCAAACCCATCAAATACAGAGACCATCACTTCATTACCAGAACCATTAGGTACAGAGACCATGACTCCTGTACCAGAACCCTTAGGTACAGAGGCCATGACCTCTTTACCAGAACCATTAGTTACAGGTACCACGACTCCTTTACCAGAACCCTTAGGTACAGAGACCATGAACCTTTACCAAACCCATCAAATACAAAAACCATCACATCATTACCAGAACCATCAAATAAAGAGACCATGACTCCTTTACCAGAACCATTAGGTACAGAGACCATGACTCCTTTATTATAAATTTCATGTACAGAGACCACTAACTGTCTACAAAAAAAAATCAAATACAGAGACCATGACTCCATTACTAGAACTGATCAAGCTTTACCAGAACATCAGCTTCAGAGACCACAACTCTGTTACCAAAATCAGTGAGTACAGAGACCACGCCACATTTACAGGAGCTGAAGCTTTACTGGAACCATCAGGTACAGATACCAATACCACAAATCCTTTACTAGAACCATCAGGTACAGAGACAATGACTTCTGTACCGAAACGGTTTGAGCTTTATTGGAACCATCAGGTACAATGACATGACCAGTGACCATGACTCCTTTACCAAAACCATCAAGTACAGAGTCCACAACTCCTTAACAAGAGCAATCAGGTGGAAAGACCATGATTCCTCAAGTTTAGGACCAAGCCATTGTGATCTTTTTAAAGCATGACGGTACCTTACTCTCCAATGTGTACATAGCAGTATTCACAGACATTACAACTACTGGTGTTTAAAAGAGTTTATATTAATAACGTTCCAGATCATTTATCTTTCTTTCTGTTCCACACCCGCACCAACAAAACAAACACACAAGCTAATGTGTCAGAGCAAAGAGAAATGGAGCTGAGACTCTCATTCTGTCTCTCGCTCCTTTATTTTTCTTTTCTCAGTGTGTCTATCTGATAGTGTATAGTGTTATTAATGCTCTCAGTCTGGACCACACTGCAAGGGAGGTGTGTATCTGGTATCCTGGCTCCGTGAGAACCATGATGTGGCACAGAACTCCCATTTGTGCGAATAGAACGTCTTTAAATTGTTCGTGCAATGACATACACTCATCTCAAGGGCCCGGGCCAATGTCAATTAGGCAGATAAGCAAATGGAAATAAATCCCAGACATGCGTTTACATGCATCCGGTAAACACGGTGCGGCAGGAAACAGGAAGTGATCAGAATGTGAGATTTACAGAAGAGCATGAACCACTGTGTCACAGTGCAATATTTTTCCCAGGCCTAAAAGAGATAGGATTAGATACTTCCTCCCTGGGGCTGAAACAGGGAGCAGCAGTGGATGGTATCACAGCCCAGCGGTGCTAAATATATCCAGTGAGATGCTTCAGACGATATGTAAGCCTTCCTCGCTGAGACAGTTTGAGAAAGGATGCTCATTAGTCATGTTTTGCATAACTTTACGATGAATAAAAATCTTTCTTAAACTTATTATTTATAGCTTGATAGGGCCTGGCAGTCAGTTGCTTTTGTGTTACATGATATAGCGCGCACTCAGTATTTTCTTTTTATAGCACATGGGTTAATTAAGCAATTAAGTAAGAGAGGGTGTGCAGTTGTTAGGCACGTCATGAAGCAGAGAACAGTTACACCTCTTTCCCGTGATGTATTCACAATATTGCCGTATTGCTTTTATTGAACAGTTACGATTACACTTTAATAAAACAAGGTTTAATTCCTAAATGGGTTTATGGAAAGCAAAATTGTCTATGTAATCTAATCCGTTTTTTAAAGTGAATGCTGACTGCTAGTTTCCATTTTTCTAACAATCCTTAACAAGTGGCCAAATTACAGAATGCAATTTATAAAAAAAATATCTGGAAAACAATGTATTGTATATTACGCATTGATATGAATGTAAAACACTCAGAGGTGTGAGTTATTGACAATTATGTCAAATGAACAAACAGCTCAGCCAGTTGTATTTAAGGACCGAATCTACCCTTTTTATAAAAAAGGCAATAAGACACAAGAGGGCGTGCATTACTGTAAATAATAATTTATTCATTACCTCCTTTTAAATGCGTTTATTGAAAAGAAAATTGTTAATAAACTGTTCTTCCGCAACGTAATCTTGTCCGATTTTTAAAGTCGAATATTAATTGCCATGCAGCACAATGGCATGGTGGTTACCATATTTGCCTTTCAGCACTGGGGATCCAGTTTCGAATCCGATATGGATGGAGATTCCATGTTCCCCCCGTGTCCACATGGGTTTCGTCCGGATTGTCCGGTTTTCTACCACATTACAAAAACATGGATTCAAGATAAATTGAATGCTCTAAATTGCCCCTATAGTTTGTGTGTGTGAGTAAAAGTGTGCCCAACAAAAGATTGGCTCTCTGTTCTGGGTTGAACCGGCCCTTCCTCCTTTTTCTGTTGTTACAATAGCAAAGAAACGCTGACATGCCTCAAATCAAGATACACAGTTGATGGTTTGACAAAGATGGCTAAAATAGGGCCCAAGGTCTTAATTAACATGTTACCTTTAACAAACTAATTCCTCACAATTCTGCTTTCATCATCTGTTAAATCCATAAATCATTAACCCACAACTCAAGAAATGTATTCTTTAAGTAAGGATGTAGTATTCGGGTCAAAACAGCAACAATGCTGCAAGATAAACTGTGCATCGTCAGCGAGAATGTACAAACTTTTCACAGAAAACACATACATTTATTCAATGCTTTATGAAGTTCAAATTCTTGTAATGTAAAAAGATTTAAAGATACTGCATGTTTTTGGAAAAAGGGAAGAGAACTAAGCCAATAAAGTGAAGGACACAAGCAAATAATTTATTGACTAGGGAGTAACCAGAAAAATAAATACTTCCAGAGAAAACAAAGTTAACTTATTGCCTTCTTATGGCTTATACACCAATTTTAACTTTAAAGCAAAAGAAAGCAAATCTATTAAAAAATTAAACTCTTGACGCTAAAAAAAAGCTGATAAGGGAATAAAAGGCAGAGCATGTAGAAAAATTTAATCTCATCATCTTTTTCTTAATACTAAACTAGAAATAGGTTCGCAGGAGGGGGTTCTCTATGCCCAACATTTTTGGTGCCGAGCAAATACCTCACTGAGCAGATACTCTATTTAGGGACAATTTAGTTAGGGGCAAATTTAAGCATCCAGTTCATCTTAAATCTGTGTCTTTGGACTGTAGGAGTAAACCGAAAAACCAGAAAGCCTGGAGAACCTATGCAAACACGAGGAAAACTTGAAAACACTCAGATTGTGATTCAAAATTGGATCCACAGCAGTGAGAGAAAAAAGTGTTGATTACTACAATCCAGTGCCTTCCCTATTTAATTCCATCTATTATTTTCCACTTAGACCTATATTAGGGTCATGAAGGGAAAATACTATATGGGGCAAATAAGAAGGTCATCTTGAGCCGCTTCTTAAGTTGATAATGCAATCTTTTTGCCTACTGTACTTACACACAATGGAATTTGTCCTCCACATTTAACCCATCCGTGCAGTGACACACACACATATAGACACACTGAGGGAAAAAATGTGCATAGAGTGATGGGAAGCCTTGAATACACTACCTGGGGAGCAATTGGGGTTAGGTGCCTTGCCCATGGGCCCTTCAGCCATAGTACTTTGTGTGAACAGGAATCGATTTAGGGACACTTCAGGCCACAAGACTGGTTCCTTAACCACAAGCCTACAACTGACTATGACTGCCTGGATGTTTGTAAAAAGTGTATAAGAGATTACATTCTTGGAGACTTGGTGTCAGGATAATGATCTTCTACTCAACGTTAGCGAGACTAAATAGTTACCACCCTGTGAGGATCAACGGTGCCACAGTGGGAAGAGTGGACAACTTCAAGTAAGTTCAAAGTTGGCAGGTTGGTAATGACACTTAAGGAACTTCAGATTGCCCTCCAAGATTCTGCAGAATTTCTACTCCTAGGGTTAGGGTTAGGGTTAGGGTTAGCATCCAAAAGCATCCTTACAGGGAATATTATAACCTGCGCGCCCCATCTGAGTAGCACTCCATAACATATACAAGAAGTCGTGCTGGGCCA
>JAOUQT010061427.1:0-10519 GCA_025769995.1 Xyliphius kryptos
CCAGGCACACGACTCGCTTCCGTTACCATGTGTCAAACCTAGGTTTTAATTCAAAGCAGCTAGCAGAGAGTCAGTTTAGCCAGTTTGTCTGTCTGTTCCCTGGCCTTCCCTTCTGATAGTCACACATTAACTATTTCTAATCTCAGACTATGTCCAACTGTATGCTTCAAGATAAGAGGCAGCACTTTGGATACCATTTTTGCCCCCAAAGGAACTCCATTTACTTATAAAGCTTACATGATTTTTAGAGCACCCCCTGGACATCCAGCAGTTCAGAGACCATACATATTGGAATGGACTACTTCAAGAACTACTTCATCGGAATACTAATTTTAACAACTCTTTAAAATTATTCTGATTCTGAAGAATGCGTGTAGTGTTTGCTCCAGCATGAATAGCTATTAGACTACCTGCTATGTCCAGTGCCATTTTACTATGCAGAATATAATACATAAATAATATTTATCAGTAGTTTCTTTTGTTTGTTTAATTATTTTCACATGTTGGTAAATCTTTCTTCTTATTTAGGAGCTCAACTGCCCATCAGAATTTCCTAATCATCAAAATAATTGATGTCTGATTCAGAATGGGAAACAGGAAGAAGTACAATGGGATAAGGTAGTGATGAAGGTGAAGTGGGTGCACATGGATGTTCATGATTATCTGGTCATTTCCATCAAAATAAAATCCAAGGGGGCAAAAAATATTGCACGAAGGCAGTGGTTACCCCCTGCCTTTTCAATCCACTTTTTCTGGGAACAACTGTTTTGTATTTATTTGCACATTAATAGGGGGAATATGTGCGGAAAGGTCCTGGGATAGATAAAAAAACATGGAGGCATACAGTATTGTTTAAAGATAAAAACAATCTACAGATACATTTAAATAATTGATCTGATTTTATGTACATTATAATATTTCATGTTTTTTAGGGTCTTTTTTTCAAATGGAGATTTTTACTCTAGATTTTATATTTTTGGGAAAACAGGAAATTTGTGTTTCCTGACAGCAATAAGTGTAAGTTATCAAAATATTAATATTTTATTCAAATATAAAGAAAAAATATATAGAACTATTCCCTCCCTCCAAACCTAAACTAACTAAAACATGACCTACTAGAATTAAAATGATTATTAAAATAAAAGTGATTAATAAACTAGAACAAGTGTGTGATATTTATAACATCGTCTATGACTCGGTCTTATTCATAGTGTAGTAACATTTTCATTATGAAACACAGATCCATCCTGTTTCTCTCTCCATTTGACAGTGGCGTTGTGAGATATCCCATAATCCTTGAGTTTCTGTTGGATCTGAAGAAGGGAAGACGTGTTTAGTTAGTGACTAGTGCAGGATGGAGATTGTAGAGTGTGTTATGATGACAGTAAAATCTTCAAGTTCTGACTGCAGTAATGTAAGTGATCAAACCCACCTTCTCCATGATGTCCACCATCATTTCAGGATCATTTACATTCTGACTGGAACTGACCTTTATTTTTATAATCTTCTGTTGTGTTGGGAATTCTGGAGCGGAAACAAATATGAAGTTTAAACTGCATGCGGAATTTTATTTGGTTTAATAAAACATGATTAGAATTGAACTCACCG
Source organism: Xyliphius kryptos (assembly GCA_025769995.1). Lineage (NCBI taxonomy): Eukaryota > Metazoa > Chordata > Actinopteri > Siluriformes > Aspredinidae > Xyliphius > Xyliphius kryptos. Next base: position 1,609 of record JAOUQT010061427.1, read on the forward strand.
TAGCAGACGAAGGGCATTATATTACTGCACTTGGTATGATCAGCAATATAACCATAAAAATATGTACAACTTCTATTGTACCAGTAATCATAAATATCTCCACCCCACCACTTAATGAGGGAAATGTTGTTGGTTTGGTCTGACCATTTCCAGGTGTATCTGTTAAGTCCAATCCAAGTCCATCTCCAGAAGTTCTTGTTCCCTACAATTTTGTTTTCTGATACATTTCTGGCACTGGCCAGGTCTGTGTGATACTGTCTACAGTAACTCTGAGCATCGTACCACGTCATATCCTGAGTGATTAAAACATAGCTGTCAGGACCAGTCTGGCTTTCTGAAAGAATTTTTAAAAATATCATTAAAATATATTCATAAGTTTTCAACGTGAGTATTTTGACATAATTGTATTTTCCTGAATGAGAAAACATCAAGATAAAAAGCATGAGAGGAGCAATGGACTTGTATCTATAATGCCTAAGATATTTCTTTAGCTCCACAAAGTTTATTATGAATAAAATTTATTTTAAACCACTACAACTTTTATAAACCTTTTCCAGGAGTAAATGGCAAAGTTCCAATAAGGTGCTTCCAACTTTGTGTAGAAACACAGTTCCATTACTGTGCCCAATGGCTAAGCATCCAATACTCATTGAGTTCAGTTCTATTAAGTTCACATGTCCAAGAAAAGTAGTAGCAAAACGAACGCTACAGACCTCCCTCTCCATTGCCCACTTAACTGTGCCATTGGTTGTACCCCAACATCCAGAGCATGAGGCTATGGAAGTACATCAAATAATCCCTAAGAATGTTATGAACGGGGTATGGTATAGGGCCCAAGTGCGAGAGCTTGGAAGGGAACTATTCCCCAGAAACAAAAATAAATAAACCAAATGGAAAAACTTAGGGCAGGTCCACATACGTACCTCACTGGCTTTTAACCAACCAAAAATAAACTAGTACAGACCCTGCAGAAACTGAGCTGGGTGGTGCGAAAGTTCACCCCTACATATACCTGTGTATACTTGCATTTCTTAAACCAATACCTGTTATATCTTAAAACTATTACAATTGATGGGGCAAAAAGTGGTAAAACGGGTGGGGGCAGGTGAATGACGGGGCGTCTGAAAGTTCTCCTTAAACCGAGCTTTCAAGAAGAAGCAGTGTAATTAGGACAATGATGATATCGCAGACCAATGTGTCATTTTATTTTTGTGTGTGTGCGTGTTTGTGGGGTGTGTGTTTGTGTGTGTCTGCCTACAAGTGTGTGTGCTTGTCTGCGTGTGTGTGTGAGTATGTGCGTGTGTGTTTGAATGTGTGTGTGTGTCGGCATGTTTGCTTGTGGGTGAGAGTGTAAAAAACACCAGAGAAACAGAAGGGTAATTTTTGGGGTAAAGGAGACAGAAAAGATTAGGTTTGGTCACCCAAATTATATGTGGATAATTGGTGACCAGCCATTGGTAGCCGAGGACTAAAGGCAAGTCGAGAGCCTGGATTACTAGTAGCGAGATGATCTTGCAGTGAGCTCCAATGGACAGTTATTGGGCGAGTCCGGTAAGAAATGGGGATATTGCCCATTAACCGTCAGTCGAGGGACACTATCAGGAGAGCCGGGATTATTGGCTCAGTGGGGGATGATATGGCACGAGCTGATCGACTCTGCCCTTATTGCTGACGATGCAGCTATACTTCTTATTCTTATTTTCTATTTTATCTGTCCTGTTGTAGCTGTGGTTAGTGAATGATTGAGTCGATTGTTTCTCCCGACCCATGCTTCCCAGTTTTCATCCACATTTATCACCAAGTTTTGGCAGCAAAATTTCTGCCAGCTCACAGAATTGCTGCGGATGCTACATGTTTCCACACAGAGTACTTGGGTATCTTGAAAGTCGCTATATAAGTTGAAAATATATAATTATTATTATTTATTATTTGCTTTGCCACCCCTTTGGTGATGCCCCCCCCCATGGTTAGTGGCACCCAAATGCATTTGCTCTTCCAGCTGGGCATCTGGGAACCTTGTGGGATTTGCTGCCAAGCAGGTTCCTGACAACAATTCTGGTGATCTGCCTTTTGCTCTGTGTCAAGTTGACAGATGCGAGCATCTAGCCGAGTACACAATCCATATCTTCAGGGTGATCCGTGGCACCTAACTTGAGTTTTGGGATTAGAGCCTGTAAATATAGGGAGGATAATGCCCCTCTGTTTGTTTTCTGTGGCTAGGGTCCTGAAATCAATTGTGAACTTTGCTATGGACATCTCTTTCAACCAATAGATGGGCAAAAGTTGCCCACATGGCAGCAATTAATGACTCAGCAATTTGACAGGCCAGAGCATTCTGTTCCCACAAGGACGTTGCCCAATTCAGAGCCTTAGCAGTGAGACACCCCACTCGGTGGGGAACTAGAAGTTTGTTGTTCAAAAATGAAAGATGTTGGTAAGAGAAAGTATCTTACTTTCTCCGGTTCTCCAGAGTAATGCTCAGGGTTTAAAAGGTGGTTATCTGTGACTGGCCTGGGTAGGTGGGAAGGTGAGGTGGCAAGCAGTTAGAGGGAAGAGTTGCACTAACCATCATGTTGGTCATTTGTTGTGTGAGCCCTTGCAGCTTATGTTCAATTTGCCCTATGTTTGTGCAGAGACACATTTAATTGTCCAGCTGCACTGGGTCCATGTATGTTGCACCGTTCTGTACAGAGTATAGGACCAAGAGTGAGAGCTGGGAAAGAAACTATTCCCCAGTAACAAAAGGGTGCACCCCAACAAACCAGGGTTACATCCAATCTTCAAGCTCTCCCACATCCGTTGAATTTTTGTAATAAATACTATTATATCTTACTTTAAAAAATATTTTATAATATCTCAATGTCACCAAACTCATATCTAAAGTAGTTTAATTGAATATGTTAGCACAATGTCTGACACTTGTAGAAGTGCCTCATATAACTTGGTATCCAGGCTCTTGCCGCCTTGAAGACTGCTCCGATCCTGAAGCAGGCAGTCATACTGAATTAATTGCCCTAGCCACCACAGGTGGCATCCCTTGGGTCACTGTGTGGGGAAAGACAAGAGACAAGATAATGGGATGAACTTGAGGAAAAATGTCCTCAATCCCGTCGTTAGCCAAGATTTCTAAGCCAGGCCTATATTTCATTAACGATAGTGATAATGTTTGTAAAGACCATCCACACCTAGCTCACCATAAACATCTGATAGGCCAAGGCTATATCACATCATCTTTTGAGCAGTTAGGGTGGTCATGAACTAGAAACATGCTGCATGGAGAATGATGTCATGCATGGGTGTTGCCTCTGGGTGAACCTGGGAATCTGTACTCTATACTCTGATGGATTGTATGCTTTGTTGCAAGAGTCTTGGGTCTTCTCGAGTCAGTGAATTGAATGGATATCTGTCCAGAGAATGCTTTGCTTCTCTCATGCTATAGTTAAAGTTAACTCAGGAAGATCTACGTGGATCTTATACATGGAAGCTAGATAGACAGTTAACAAATAAAAGACTTGTCTAATACAAGATCACTTCTTTATGAACCGTTTACTGACAGGACTGGTCTTTATACAGATCTGTCTGTCTAGCTTCATATTCATGCATGTTTGCGAGGCCAGAAAAATGGAAACATTATAAAAATAATAAAATTGAAAAGAATTATGAGGAATATAAAAAATACTGCTTTTCAAGCATGATAATTAAAGGTGAGGTTACACAGTGGTAAACTTGATTGTGTCACAATTTCTTTGCAGGCGTTTATTTCTAAATTAGTGTTTATTAGAATTAAATGAGTCAAAATCATAGATTTTGTTTTTACAAATTAACAAATAATGTGTAATAATAGTAGCTACTTACCATTAAAACACACAAAGGGTAACTTCCATTCACAGGGTGCATCAAACCACAACTGAACATATATGACGATGCAAAACTCATTTCCATAATAGTTGTTTGGATCTCCACCAATCCAGGATGTAAAAGCTCCATTCAGTTCATTCCCCAAGGACCAGTACCAGTTGTTTACATTAGTGTAGAGTCCAACCCAAAACTTTGAATAATAATTCTTGGCCAGGGCTTCATACCAGAGTTTGCTCATATCTTTACTGGTGTCAATGGTTGCCAGATCAGTATACTTGGCTCGGCAGTAAGCCTGGGCATCAGTCCATGTTTTCTGCTCCAAGATCAGATAGAACCTCCGAGAAACAGACAGGACGAAGGGAAGAACTCCTGTGGAGGTGGTTTTAAAAGTTTAACTTGAGTCCTTTTGAAAGCTTGCAAGTCACATTAGCATAGTTACTAGCCGAGATAGTACACTTTCCTTTAATTATGTATCCAATCAAACCCACCATCCGCAACTGCCTACATTCCAGATAGGTTCAGTAATTCATATCTTGTCCATCAGAGATATGTGGAATTATACTATTACACAGAAAAACACCAAATAAAAGACAAGTTAGCGAAGTCTGTTGTTTCGCAGACACAGACTGTTTATATCCAAGTACAAAACCAAGGCTTGAAATCAGAGTGGTGGTGCAATGGTTAGTGCTGCAACCTCACAGCAAGAAGATCACAGGTTCGAGCGACTCTGGAAATTTCTGTGTCGAGTTTTCATGTTCTCCCTGTGTTCGCACAGGTTTTCTCTGTTTCAGCATTTCAAATAAATTCATGATAGGTTAATTGGTGTCTATAAAGTGTCTCTGTTGTTATTGTGTGAATGTGTGCATGATTGTGTGTGCGCCCTACAATGAATTGGCGCCCTGTCTAGTGTCGTTCCTACCCAGAGTGGCGCCCAGAGTTGCCGATTGCATGTAACATTTAACTGTCACGTGGGCTTAAAAATGCAATAATACCCATGGATGCACCGCATCCACACATCGCAGTTTCTGCAGGAAACTTTTTTTATTATTTTTTATTTGATTTTATTATCATTATTATTCCACCAACTTAAACCCGCATTCCTCCTCCTACAGTTAATGAGGGATCGCACGGGCCACATATCAAAATGGCCAGGATTAAGAAATGTTTGCTTGTATACAGGGAGATTTAAGAGATATCTTTAACCGGGTGTCCACTATGCCTGTTTTTGTGCCCAAAATTTCCTATTCCTATTAACATAGTGGGTATTTTCAAACTGCCATAACTCAGTCCATCTAGAAACATGAAATTTGACATGACCGGACCTGGTTAAATCATGAGCCGTCATATCAAATTACATATTGATCAAAGCACTCTAGCTACACTCTAGGAAGAAGACCTGTTGTTTCACATATAAATGTCATTTAAACTTTAAAGGGTAGGTCTCCCCTGTAAAAATATCTAATTGACTGATACATTACTTATCAAGTTATGATCATTTGATCAGACCCACCTGCTTAAATATCCCTATAGACCTCCATGTTAATTTTCACAAAACCTTACATCTTTGATTTTACCTTTTTTTCTAAACTGCCACATCTCTGCCATTTCTTAGACAATAGACATATATTTTACATCATAATGAAGGGACTTCAAGGATTTGTTACTTGTATATACATGTTTAAATTGTATTGGACCAGTTTATTTATCTGGTTTGCTCCAGCAACATGTGCCCAGAAGAACTCTTAGATCTGTAGAGATTACAGAAATCAGTTATTAATGTTCTTTCTTTTAAAAACTTTCTTTTAAAATTTTCTGTATAATTTATTGATGTAAAGAACTGTGTGAATTGTGTCTGTGTACGAAAAGTGATATATATAAAAAAGTTGCCTTGCCTTGTCTATTAGGAATGCCCACAGATGCTCAAACTTGTAGGAACAAAACACACTTTTTTAGGAAACCAGGGATGCACCGGGCAACACACGGACATTCTAGATTTAAATTGCGATACAGTTACAGCTACAGTTGTATGTATGTTCTGTGCCTGTTTACCACTTTCCTCTAGTTTCTGCAGTTCCCAATTAAAGTTCTCTTTAACTGGTTAACCATGAGGTGCACCTGATTCTAACATTTGGAGGTCTTTAAGATTTTGTATCCTATCTTTCCTATCTTAACTGAATGTAACGTAGCTTCACTTTTTAAAAAGCAATCCACCAAAATCAGTCCGCTCCTGGCTCCTGGCAGGAATGGCAAGTGACACACTGATTGGTTTATTGCACATTATGCTCAAAACACACCTATGACAGCCAATGACCACCTATTGGGCCAGGACAAATGGATTTTTCTGACATCAGGACGGCTATAACTTTTTCTTTACCCTTATATCTTATGTAGTATTTCTGTTAGATTTGTGACTTTGCTTCTTGTCTTAGCAACTTACTGACTTTTGTAGCCCCACACAAGAGCTATATTTGTTACATGCTCCGATGTTATATATGGGATTATATACAGTATTTACCTGTGAAAAACAGAAGTACAAACAGATGTCGCTTCATCACTGAGACAGTATGTTGCTGGAGATCTCACTACGAAATAAGAAAGTTCAACACTGATAACTCTAACAGTTTACTACAGAGGAACACTCATAGCTTTGTGGTTTAAACAGAGATATACTCATTTTCAAGGCTGCAGTCACATATTTAACAACATCCATTATATTATGGTGTCCTTTTTAACATTTCCATGCTCCTCTCAGCAATATCATCCATCAACGTGGCCTTCAGTTTCATTGTTATGCTGATGATACTCAAACTGCAGACTGGTAAACATTTATTTATGAATAAAGTCTTCTGGCTTCATTATACTTGTCATGTTCATTTTCCTGTAAACCGCAACATTACAGCTTTTGCTCCCGGGACTTCGTTCAGGGTAGCTTTGGTTCGGACTGAGTTTTTCTAGTCCCTCCAACTAAAACATGCTTCAGCAGGATTTGAAACTGTCCAGTTTGGATACACTTAGGGGGGTTAAAGTTATATTGAAAAGTTTAGAGAATACATTTGTAGCCTTTTGTTTATCGTCTTGTCTTTCTGGTATTGTGTCCCCTTACACTCCATCTCATGCACTGTGGTCTGTTGATGCTCATCTTTTCAACCATAAAACATTGAGGTCCTAAGATGAGGATCTCTGTTCTCACTACCCTCTTTTAAGCATATCTAAAAAGCATACCTAATTATAAGTGAGTTTTAGTCTGTGTATATATATATATATATAAAAAGTCCTGAAATGAGTCTTGAAATAAAAGTATATTATTATTATTATTATTATTATTATTATTATTATTATTATTAGTAGTAGTAGTAGTAGTATTAGTATTATTAGTATTATTATTATTATTACATGTGTCTTTGTTTCTATTTTAAAAAGTTTCAGGTTAAAATAAAAGATCTAACTTAAAGTAGTTGTAGGAAATCACAGTTAGGCACACATAAAGAATCACAAGTGTATTGTACTGAGTTGTTTGACTCTGGTCTTTAAGTGATAAAATACTACTCCTATACAGAGAAGAACATGAGAATAAAATCCGTCTTAGAATCAAACCCTGAGGTTACCCCACTTTTTTACATTTATTAAAATAAACCTAATAATCACAGTCCTTGATATTTGTATAATTTATAATGTATTAATGAATTCTATTCAAATAACATTTAACTCAGTTACATTTCTCCAGTGAAATTCAACTGTGTAGTTGCCAGTGATTTTATTTAAAGTAGCTAATAATGTCCTGAGTTCGTCTATAGATGTTACTCATCTGGGATAAAATGTTTTGTGTAAAGCTGCTTTGGGAAAAGTCCATTGTTAAAAGAACTTTATAAATAAAATAAAATTGAATTATAAAACATTTACATGTCTAGATTGAAAGGAAAAATAAAGACTAAATTGTTAAATAAATACCTGAAATATGAAGATGAAATCTGACCAGTCTTGTAACACACCTCAGTGTCTGTCTGAAACCTCTCTCTAGTATCTGACTTTTAAAGCAGGATTAATGTTCTATGCAAATTATTTGAACATATTTACCTCTTTATAAACAAGACTCCCAAAAACTCAAAGTGGATGGAAAAATTCTACAGAGTTTACTCAGACAGGTGGGCGGGACACTGATAGACTCCAATTAAAACCAGAACCAGAATGTAGTTTTCATTGGTTCTAGCACTTTGTAATTAATTAATTATTATTATTCATATTATTATTATTATTATTAATAATTGTCTTCTACTTTAACACCAAGTGTACAGTCCAAACAATCAATCTTACATCCATTTTGTATGCAGGTATTATTCCCTCTTGTTTCTTATGCACTAGAATCCAACCCAGTAGGACCTCAGCTGGTTCTATAGCATAAACAAGCACGTCCAATGCTCTGAAGTGGTCTGGAGTCTGGAGTCACTTCACCTGTGAGTCTAGGTGTCTCAGCCTGCAGAATGCCAATAGCAATAACAGCAAATTGCCATGGACACAACTTAGGCTGGGCAGAATCAACAATCAGCAGGTTATCCATGTTGCTATTTATAGTCACAGTCTGACAACTCTGCCCATCACATCAATCATGTTGGGCAGCTTAAAGGGGCCATTCAGCAAAATGTCTGTAATCATGGCTCAAAATAGGCCAACATCCTCAATATTCTTTACGGAAAGAGCCACCAGACACATGACTCGCCTCCTCTACCGTGTGTCTAACCTAGGTTTGAATTCAAAGCAGCTAGCAGAGAGTCAGTTTAGCCAGTTTGTCTGTTCCCTTTATATTATTAAAATATAAAAAAAAATAATATATAACTATTCCCTCCCTCCAAACCTAAACTAACTAAAATATGACCTACTAGAATTAAAATGATTATTAAAATAAAAGTGATGAATAAACTAGAACAAGTTTGTGATATTTATAACATCGTCCATGATTCGGTCTTATTCATAGTGTAGTAATATTTTCATTATAAAAACACAGATCCATCCTGTTTCTCTCTCCATTTGACAGTGGCGTTGTGAGATATCCCATAAT
>JAOUQT010061444.1:0-10519 GCA_025769995.1 Xyliphius kryptos
CCTACACCATACTAATAAATTATTGTGGTCTAAAACCAGGTGTTTCAGTTTCATTGTCTAACCCCTGTATATGCACACACTCTCACACACAAACACACATATACGTATATAACCTTACATGCATGTTTTTAAAATGCGTTACTAAAATGGAGCACCAGGAGAAAACCCACGTGAATAAGGGAAAACATGCAAACTCCACACATAAATTTCTCAAGTCGAAAGTTTAAACCTGGGTACTCCTTGCCTACCCTGGGTACTTTTTGCTATAAGGCAACAGCACTACCCACTGCACTACCGTGCCACCAGCACAGTTGTATAGTGATAAACACAAATATATTGGTTTTTATTTCTTTATACAGAACAAAAAAATGCATTTGCTAACCTGCCTTCACAAGCCTAAGAATTTGATACCCCATTCTTAATCTATATGGTTTAATATGTTATCAGCTCACGCTTTGCAGCTATAACAGCTGTCCCCCACAGTATAGCAGTGTGTTAAGATGAATGTTTGACCATTCTTCCAAAGACATGTTTGTGACACTGAAGAGAAGGTCTGTAGTCTCTGCTTTATAGTAATTCTTCTCAAAAATATTTTATTTGGTTGAGAGCAGGACTTTGTATGCTGAAGAGTTCCTTTCACTAGAACTAAGGGACCAAGCATAACTCATGAAAAACATCCCCACACCATGATTCCTCAAACTTTTAGTTATGATACCGGTAACAGATGACAGTGGAACATTTAGTAGCAACAGAAGTTTATGAGTGGAATTGTTGAACAGGTGGCAATATATAATGTGGTACCACGCTGAGCTCCTAAGAGTGACCCATTATTTAACAGATGATTGTAGAAGCAGTCTGCATGCCTAGGTAAAGCAAATTATACTCCTGTGGCCATAGAAGTTATTAGAAGATCCGAATTCAATGAAGTGGATGGGTGTGTGAATACTTTTAGCAATATAGTGTATATACAATATATATTGTGTGTAAGTGTCTGTGTGTGTGTGTGTGTGTGTGTGTGCCAGAATGACACACTGGAGCTTTTATGTTTTGTAGTACTGTAGAAATCATTGTCGTCTTGAAAGCAGAGTGCATGAATTATAGTGTATTCTCCCACTTTGCAGTTGCTCTTGTGCATTGTTGTTTGAAGTTGAAGGGGAAACAGTCACTTGTTCAAATTCAAAGAGAGTTTGTGTCCAGCCCTGCGGGTGTTTTGAATCTAGATGTGCTTCCTTCTATCTCTGAGCATGTTAAAGTTCTATGGATGTGCTTTTTAATAGTAAGACACTGTAGAGTAGCACTGTCTCTGTGTAAATGAACACAGCTGTCCGAGAGAGATAGTGAGAGACAGAGTGGGAGAAAGATTGTCTTGTGATAGTACAGCATCTTGTAAAAATATTATATTATATGTCAATATCGTTATTACTTCTATCAATTCTATCATTTTTTCTTCAGTGTTAATCTTCCCACTGCACAGCAGAAGGCATTATGACTGCAGACAATAAGCTGGAGACCAGAGGTATAGTGCTAGGGTTTTACCATCAGCTGCACTTTGGGCTGTTCCTGTTCCGTGTACCGAGGTGTGCCAAAAATGTCCACCAACTGGTGGAGCTGCAGACGTACACATGGGTTAACGTGTGTATAAAGGATGTTATCCCCCTTGGATGTTCCCTGACTTCCACCTGCTGTTATTAATCAAAAAGTTAAACCACTTTGTTATTAGCCAGGTCACTAATCCAGTGATTGTTCAGTTCAAACACATATGGGGTCAGCTGTGGATAAATGAATAGGGTAAAGGGCTGGGGACCAAGAGATTGTCGGTATGATCCCCAGTCTAGGCAAGTCACTGACACCAAAATTCTGGGTTCCAAATTATGTTATAGTTAGTGCAGAGAACCAGTTTTGACATGACCTCCAACTGGGGCCCTTTATCATTGATCATATGTCACCTGGCAGATGTTCCTTTTACAATGACTGTTCAGTGTAAATAATGTCCTGTATTAACAAATTAACCCCATTGTGTGGGTCAAACGTTTCATCTGTTGCATGTCTTCACCTCAAATAAGATTATATTCACTGTATTTAAAAAGAAAATGTTTTGCTTTCTTAATTTCTGTGTTTCCCAGGTAACAGCTTTGTGTGATCTTCATGCGCGTGGGATATTACTGTGTTCTATTTGTTTGTATTTTCTCTTTTTAGCATATAAAATCAGAGGGTTGGTTTGCACCCAAGACACACAGCAGATGTCCAAATTCACAAAGGACCATGATGTACTAACAAGCCAAGAATGAGCACTGAATACTTCTACCAGAAATCTTGTCTTGATATCACTACAGTCCTGATATTACTACAGACTCTACAGTACAGTCTTTTACAATTATCAGCCCCTAGACAGTAAAAGTTCAGTAAGAATGACAGTGTGAATAATGTAAAAATATCATTTATATTATTTCTGACAGTGTGAACCCAAAGCATTTAGGATTACAAACATTTCCAAAAACAAAAGCTTGGACCGATAGGTTTTTACCTTCTGACTATTCTTAAAATATTTAAATTCTTAAACGTTATGTCACAAGTAATACCAGGCAGTCAAAGGTTTCAGGTGTTGCAAAAATTATTTATCCATGTGTGCAGCATGTGGTTTTGAGATGGTCTAATGTCATCTTAATGGCAGCATGTGTTAGTCTTAAATCTTAATGTACATTAATGGCATTAATTCTGCAATGACTTAACTATTTTGGACTTGTTGCTAATAATAACCTGGATCATTTTCATCATTGGTACCGAGCACATATTGTTTACTTCTTTCAAAAAAGATCTGGAATACATCTGCATCTACATCTGGTCCAGCCTAGATGCTTCTGAGCCTGGGGAACCTGACACTGCATCTGGACATGGCTAACATAAGACCCCTTATTTATCCAATACAGTTTTTTTATGTGCCATTTGTGAATGTAAGTCTGTATTTTTACAAAGATCTCTAAAGTAACTCTTTGCCCATGTGGTTATATAATTTATTACTTAATGATGTTTGGTATGATGATGTGTTGTATTTCATTTATATGATTTAGGTTTCATTTGTATAACCAATAAAATGTATTTATTTGTTTTAAGGGCTAGATACAAGCATTTTTGTATATTTATTAAGTATATATTTTAACAGTTTTGCTGCTTGTGAGAACACAGTGAGGCAATTTGGCATGAATACTTAACTAACCTCTGTGGTGTCTATGTTCTTCAGGTTCATTACTACTAATGAGTTTTAACAGGAAGCTGGGAATGGTTTGACATGGTGATGCTTTATGACAGACAATAGACTTTGGGGTGTAAGGGTTGTTTTTGTAGCTGTCAAGTAAACCCGAATCCACAGACAATATGAAGTTAATGGACTGAAAGGGAAGGGAAGCTGTCGACATGAGAGGGAGAGAGAGAGAGATTGGACAATGAGAGTCTGAGTTACAAGGAGCTACTATGCTACTCATTAAAACTGTTGCATCATACCTCTTATTTTTCACCACAATGCCTCTCCCTCACACACACTCCGACATACCTCAGTGTGACATGAAGCGTAAAGCACGTATTAGGCAGTAGGTATCCCTTGCTGAATCACACACATTCGCATAGAAGCACACATCTGCTTTTCTCACCAAAATGTTTCCCATCAGGTGTTCGTGCTCTACATTTTATCTGTGGACATCTGCTCATACACTTTTATTTACCTGTACTGGTACTTCAAATTCAATGTGCCTGCCTTAACATGCTTGTCACCTGCCTGCAGTATTTGCCATGTTGTCATTTAATCTCAGCAATAAGCTAAGATTTGATGCAACAATGTTGTTTACAATGCGACATTTATTTACATCTCATATATCTCTGCTTTACAATACACTATACAATACCATCTGTCAACAAGCATTTACAGTGTATTCTCTCATTAAATAGTTATACTTTATACTGAGCTGTGAGCCACAAATACACCAGTCTTCGCCTCTTCACCAGACCCAAACTGATGTATTCATAGGGTTTGTTACAGATCACCAAACAGACGACAGTCTGATGGGTCAAGATCAGGATTATAGGAAGGATGCTTTATCATAATGAAACAACACAACACCCTTGCATAGCAATCCTCCGAGTTGTGTCTTAATTTTATTATTTAGGGAGCATCTTAATGTACTGAGCATATTTGATTGTTGAACCTTTTTTTCTGCTAATGTTCCAATTCTGGTTCTTAAGAATCTTACGAAAAAATGTAAGTAACAAATTTCCAGCTGAGGGTTGATTTCTTTCTCGATAACTGATGATGTTTGTATTCCATACTATGTTCACATTCAGAGATGAATCTATAAAACTATAGTGCAAATCATTTTTGACTCACTGTCGAAGAAGAAACTATTATCCATGCATAAAGATACTTTAATAATAATATAATATAATTCAAAATATAATTTAATAATAATAATATAAGATTTAATTTAAGATAAAATATACAAATATTTTAATATATTTAAAGTCACTCGCTAGTGATGTGAATATGGGCTCGGTAGCAGCCAGCAGTCCATAGTGGATAAAAAATTCTCCAAAACATTAGCTATGGTCACAGCCTGCTGATTTTTGGTCAGATAAGCCTACACATAGTGACTAAAATCATAAATGACCACAATTATATTATAGATAACTCTAGAGTCAGGCTAAAAATAAAAAAATGCAATATGAGCATCACATGGACAAAGATTTTATAGATTAATAACCACTGAGCAAGTCTACAAGACGGCATGTACAGAAAAAGAGTTACTGAACAAGATAAACACCCACCAGACAGCATATAAGGAAAGAAGTGACAGGGTTTGGGAAGGGAGTCAAAAGACTTTTACCATGTGACTCATCAACCACAACCTTTTTCATACTGTTCTACTGCCTGAGACATTCTGGACCAACATATCTTGCTTATTCCCGGATGGTATTTCCACTCAAAATCATAGGTGGCCAAAGCTGCAACTGATCTAAGCCCATAAATTAGGGAGTTATCAGAAAACACTTTAAATCCCATGCGATACAGGTCTATGACTGCCCACCTGAGAGCTAAGAACTATAGCTTTTTTCATTTGCACTCAAATCTGAAATGGCAAAATCTGATGGACTTTAGGGTACTTCTGATTACAGACAGCCCCAAGCCCATTCCTGCTAGCACCTATATGTAAAACCTTGGGCCTTATTAAGCCAACAAATTCCAAAACAGATGCTTTGGTAAGACTAAATATTATTTCCTAGAATGCTTTGGTTTACTGCTTTTCACAAGTCAGTGAGAGGCTTGACAATAGAAGAATAGAAAAAATATATATGTTAATAACTCGAAAAACCAAGAAATGAGGGACCTGAGGGACTAATCCGTATCAGTCCTGACACCCTCTACTGACATAATGTGTCCCACATACTTAACTCTAACATACTTTTCAGCCACACTGGACTTCCAGATACACCACCACAGTTCCTCCATCGGCACCCTATCATAAGCATTCTATAAATTCAAAAAGACACAGTGTAGCTCTTTCTGACCTTCTCTACACTTCTCCATCAGCATTCTCAAAGCAAAAATCACATATGTGGTGCTCTTTATTGGCATGAAACCATACTACTGCTCACAAATAAGCACTGCTTGTTTAAGCCTAGCTTCCACAACTCTCTTCCATCTCTCCTATACATTTCTATACCTCTATTATTATGTCATGGGGTCCGACTGCTTTTTCCTTCTTCATCCTGTTCAAAGCTTTCCTTATGTCATCCTTGCCAATTTTTGCTACCTCATTTTCTACCACTCTTCTTTCCCTGTGATTCTCTTCATTCATCAGCTCCTAAAAAGACTCCATCTATCTTTATCTCACCCTCTTCTAACCTGCCAGTACAAATCCAATTCTATCCTTGATCACCCTGACACTCTGCACATCATTTCCAGCTCTATCTTTCTTCTCTTCTTTTCTTACTGTCTAACATCTCATACAACTCATCATAGACCTTCTGCCTTGCCTTTGCTACCTCCCTCTTTGTCCTATGCTTCATCTTTTTATACTCCTGCTTACTTTCTTTAGTCCCTGTCCCATTTCTTCTTTGCCAAACTCTTCCTCTGAATAACCTCCTGCACTTCCTTGTTCCACCAGCAGACTTCCTTGCTGTTATTATTTATGTTATTCTTAATGATTATGTCTTATAGCCAATAAAAAGCCAAACTCATTATCTCAGAAAATGTAATTATTATATAAGACCAACTAAAAAAATAATTTAATGCAGATATTTTGGCCTACTGAAAAGTATGTACTGTAAATGCACTCAATACTTGGTCGAGGCTCCTTTTGCATGAATTGCTGCATTAATGTGCCATGGAATGGAGGTGATTGAAGCACAGGTTGCTTTAATAGCAGACTTCAGGTTATTAGAATTGTTGGGTCTGGTGCCTCTCATCTTCCTCTTTTCCACTCTTCCTCCAGACTCCTTGATTTCTTGACCTTGATTTCCAAATGAAATGCAAAATGTACCTTCATCTGAAAACAACTCACTGGACCAATGAGCAACAGTCCAGTTATTTTTTTCTTGGCCCAGGTAAGACCCTTCTGATGTTGTATCTTAGTCATGATTGGCTAGATACAAGGAATTCATGTGTGTAGGGGCTCTTAAAGCACTGACTCCAGCAGCAGTCCATTTCTTGTCAATCTTCTCCAAAAAATTGAATGACCTTTTCTTGACAATCCTTTTAAGGCTGCGGTTATCCCGGTTGCCTGTGCAACTTTATTTACTACACTTTTTTTAAATACTTTTCAGGTGTTTTGTGTTAAATATTCTAATTTTCTGAGATAATGATTTTGAGTTTTCATTGGCTGTAAGATATAATCAACAACAGTAACATAAATCCTTGAAATAGATCACTGTGTAATGAATCTATTTAATGTTTGTATTTCATTGTTTGTACTGAATAACTGAAATACATTTACTTTTTGATGTTATTCTAATTTATTGAGATGCACCTGTAATATAAATATACACTATAGTGCCCAAAGTATTTGCTTACCCATCCAAAGTTTTGGAATCAAATGTTCCAATCACTTCCATGGCCACAGGTTTTTTTTTGTGTAGTGAGCTATACTACTCAGTGCACTGACCAAAAGTCTTTGAGATGCCTGGGCCAATCGGTCTTAATTTTACCAGAGATAGTCTGGATTCAAAAGATGCAAATATATATATATTTTTATCACGTTTTTACTTTTTTTCTTAATGACTATAAAACTGATAGTGAAGGCATTACGTTTGTTGCTATTATGATATATTAAAGCAATTTAATTTCAGGCTTGACAACACACACAGCAGTATGTGATCCCAGACCAGCAAGGGGCAAGACATGGTCTATATAGCAAATACATAATGCATGCAGATGGATCATGAATTTCAGATACAACAAATGTTGCAAGAATACTTTAGACAAAACACTTATTCATTTTGTGGCACATAATCAAATATGAGAGAAAGTGTGGGTTTGTGTGTATGTGTTTCTGTTTGTGTGTGCAAATAGAACCAACAGTTTGGAAGAAAAAATACAACGCAATGTTTAGCAACAACAACGGTACAGGTTCTTACTGTAACAAACCACATGTTAAAGGTATTTATTCTAGTAAATAAATGCTCTTATTATTATAATTATACAAAAGAAGTGGCCAAATGCGTTTAAGAATAATGATGCAATGTGTTTGTTTTGGTGGTTCCCCTCCCGCAGGGGCTTGCAGCAGGTGTCCAAGGCATCCAAGTGTCTGCCTTTAAGACTGGGCATAAATACACCCTGCTGTGCCTGTAAATACACAGGAGTGTCACAGGATAACATTCAGGAGAGATACAAATATTAAATCTATAGGGAGTTAATACACCCACTTACACACAGTTTACTTTGCCTTAAAGGTTATTTTTTATTATATTGTTTAGAGCATGTTAGAGTGAATTAATCACTCATACATTCATTTTTTTCACTTAATCCACAAAGAGTCATGGGTCAGCCAGTGCCTAATCGGCAACAAGGGCACCCATCCATCTTAGGGCACACACACTGTCACACATTCCCACACTAAGGGAAACCATTTGACCTAGCATGTATGTATCTGGAATGTGTGAGGAAACTTGAGCACCCGGAGAAAACCCAAACACAGAGTAGCCCCGAACCCGGCGCCTTTTTGCTGTGAGGCGACAGTAATCTAAGATGGCACGGTAGTGAATTAGTGTGCTTGAATTAACTGTTTTATTAATGCTATTTTTATAAATGTAAAAAAATTAAAATGGATAGAAATGCAGCTCTATGCTTTAAAAAATTATGTATACCCAATGAAATTATGGATATACCTTATGGATGACCGTTGTTATAGTGCTTGAAGCACTATATTGTTATCCTGCATCATTCTTCATTATATATTATATCCTTAATAATATGACTCATATTTATATTTATGGATAATATTACATTTAATAAATATTAAAAAGTGAAGGGATAGGGAATAGGGATTATTTTAAACTGTTGTAACAAACAATTTTCTAGATAAAAAACAAGAAGTTTGGAGGGATCTGACCTGTGCATGCCCACACCCGATTTGTCAATTTGCAGCTATTAATATTAAAGTATTTTAATATATTGTAATTAAGTACCTTAAGTAATGATCTACTGAATCTCCATACATATGGTAGTTGGTGGGGGTAAAAGAATGCCAAGGCATGTTATTTATGTTACCGTCCATCTTCTGTGCCAAGCGCATGAGCACATACTGTATGAAAAGGCTCATGTACAATTCTGTCTTGGCTCTGCTCTGTTCTTTGAAAATATACTGTAAGATTGTTACATTTACAAACTTAAACGTACATAAGCACTAAAATGTCAACACTTTTAGCTTGGTGAGGTGGCAAGGTGGTGCAGTGGGTAGTGGTGCTGCCTCACAACAAGAGGTCTCTGGTTTGATTCCCAAGTAGGGATACCTGGGTTCTTTATTTTGTAAAGTTTTAATATTTTTACAATGTCTTTGCGGGTTTTCAGTGCGGATGCTCCGGTTTCTTCCTAAAAATATATATATGAGGCAAATAGAGATATCAAATTCCCATTTGCCCTTTCCTGTGTATGTCATGTGTGTGACACACACATTGAGAAGATGAGTCAAAGCATTTTTAATAAAAGTCATCTCCAGAAGCCAATGAGTTATTTTGGCTGTTCCTTCATACAGAGAGCATATCTGCTTTAATCAGTCCTCTAATTAAAGGAGCTATAAATAATACAAAACTTCAATATAAATAACTTCTGAGCCAAAAAACATCCAAGACTTGGCTAGTGACCACAAAATTCACTGAGATAAATTTATACAAAATTACAAAACAAATATGGATATGATTCTTTTAAATCCTTTTCATAATATTACTGAAGTTCTTCACTTCATTATAAGGTACGGCATACTTTAAAACTGGTGACATCAAAGTCAATCCTAACTATAAATGAATAAATAGAACATGATTATACACATATAAATATGTCAGAGTGCAACAAGCCAGCTCTGTGCCAGCAACACTGGCAGTCATCTTAAAATGAAACTTGGCAGGAGTGGACTGACATGTTAGGGTATGTTGCGGGCAAGAATGGTACAAATGCTGCTGATTGTTGTTGAGACAGGGTGGGAGCAGGACAAAATCAAGCAAGAGAAAGCGAGAGCAGGCGTGAGCAGAATTAAAAGAATCAGTCTTGTTCAGACCTCTACTCTATGGCACCAAACCAGAGCATGTGTATTTACATGCCCCCCTGCAACTATACAGTATGTCTGAAATTTTAAGTTTCTTTGTGGCCATCAGGCTGCCTATAGACAACATAGCAATCTCCAAGAACATCTCTTCATAAATGGTAACACTGTAGAAACTAATCAACAAAATCAATGATATCTATACTTAAAATGGTTGTCAACAACTTTCTTTATGGCTTCGCTAAACCACTTGATGAATCTCAGTTTGGCCAAGCTACATAAGCTCATTTTATTAAAATGGTGCATACAGAGAAAGCTGCAGAATCTTATCTACCGTGTAGAGCAGGGGTGGCCAACCAGGCAAAGACAAAGAGCCACATCAAACGCATGGGCACACATGAACAATTACAGATATATTGTAAATATCACACACCGTTTCAACACTGCAAAGACCACAGGCCAGTCATTTTCAACAATGAACATGTGAGGGTTTGATCTGTGGTGGTTGGATCACTCTTGATGAGAGGAAACGGCAGGATGTAGACAGATAACTTTCTCAAGCAGCACTTTTTAATCTGTACCCACACTTCACAACAACAACACTTCCTTGTTTACCGTGTTCATGTGACTGAACTAACCAATCAGAAGCTAGGACCTAACCTGAGGTAGAAATGAGGGAAGAACAGCAGATTCCACAGACTAATCTTAACTGATTTAAAGATGCAATTGTAAATATTTAAACATGTAAATATATAAATAATAACAGTGTAACATAAATA
>JAOUQT010061468.1:0-10518 GCA_025769995.1 Xyliphius kryptos
TTGTCTGGGCTCCTTCACACCTCAGTGAGCTCATGAATACAGTATAAACTATATATATAGAGCACTTAGTGGACTAAATGTGTGCTAAAATGTTAAATATACTGTATGTTTAATATATAAATACATATATGTATATATTATATATAAGCTGCATGGTGCATATTAACTTTATTTAATCATGAAGCAAATAGTCGAAAATTTGGATTTGTAAGTACCTTCTGAAAAAGTAGCTCTCTATCTAACTATATTCAACAGCATTATTTTTGTATTATTGGTTGTGGAATTGTGTGTGGTGCTGCAGAAGCGTAGATGTTCTTTCTGAAGAAAAACAGTAAATGAATAATTGCATGTGGGTTGTGTGGGTTGCATGCATATGTGTGTTTTTATATGTGTTTGTGGAGGGGTAGGCAGTAAAATGGTTTTAAATAACCAATGTGTAAATGATTCATAAACACTCGTTTAAAAATAGAGATGTGATCTGGGAGATTTTAGACTGTTTTTCTTGCGGGAGAGTGTTGATGTGATTGTATAATTGTATTCTGTAATTGTCTTGTTGAAACCAGTGTAAACTTTATGATCAACAATGAAACATTTCTGTGTTACATAACATTATAAAAAGTAAGTCAAAAACTTATCTGCACTCTGCCTATTCAGCAATTTCTGTGCGAGATCGCTGTCTACTCAGTCACTGCTGTGCAGGTTTAAGGATGGTTGCACAAGTGTCAGGCATGAAGTAGCTAGACGCCTGTCCATTTCCATGCCTGATGTCAAAATTGAGTATGAATATGATCCTATTCTGTTGGATAGATTAGAGAGAGTGGATTATGTGGCAATTATTTTGCAAACGAGGACGAAGATTCACATCACATGAGGGAATGTAAAAGCTTGTAGGCATATGGACATATGGCATATGTATTTATCCAAAAGCAGGGCGATTATGCCAAAAATATTTATTTATCTTTTTGAACGTTCATTTAAATATGTTCTACTGCATACATCATAAATATAATATTGAGGCACAGGTGATGTATAAAAAAAACGAATGTCCTTGTTGTTGTGCATGTGTATGTAAGATGTTGGTTTTGGGTTTGACACAGCAATATTTCATTATAATTAAAACATGTTTATTATTAAAATTATTATTATTATTATTATTATTAATTCATTCATTTTATATACCTGCTTAATCTTAGTTTTAGAGTAAGCCACTGCCCACATGGCAACTCTGGGCACGAGAGCATAAACAACTTTAGAAAAGGCACCAATAGATCATAGGGCACACACACACATAGTCAGACACTAATGGGCAATTTAGAGACCCTAATTGATTTATCATGCATGTCTTTTGAATGCAGGAGGAAACAGGAGCACACAGAGAAAACCCATGCAAACAGGGGGAGAACATGCAAACTCCACACAGACATTTCCGAAATTGCCCCACCCAGAAATCACACTCGGAATCTTCTTGCTGTCCTCTGTGCCACCATGCCGCCCCTGCTCTATACACTTAACTAATATTCCAGCTGGATGAGATATTTCTCTCACACTTAAACACCTTCCTAACTCTTTTTTTTGCTTTTTTCCACCTTCTTCTTGGCTTTTTTATTGGCTGAGGATAAGCAAGGTTTTAGATTATTTATAACCCAGTCTGTAGGCATAAGCATGATCTGTTCATGTGTGCATCTATGCTTGTGTAAAAGTTAACTGCAGTACTCGAAAGCAATCAAATGTGCAGGTAAAAATTAGCAATATTTTGTACACTCTCCCTAGCCTTAAACCTGACCCTAACCCAGTGTCAACTGCACTAAGACTACATGAGAAGCTCTACCTCATTTTAAATGACAAGAAGGAAAAATCATCATAACATATATTGTATTTACATTGCTAGTACAGGCAGCGCATTTTCCACATAGATCATGTTAAAACACATTCAACATTCTGGTTGGTTCATTCAGAATCAGCAATTATTTTTCACAGTTTGTCTTACTAGTGTCCCATTTCCGAGTATCATATTTTATAAAAGTATTTTTTTATTATGGTGATACATTCTATAAAAACCTACTGAAACGCAGCTTTGATAGAGCTCAATGGACAGTGGGAGGGACTGGACACTGGGCTTCTGCATAATGAATGGATGAACTGGAAAAGTACTACTCTTGTTGATTGACAACATTTTAAAAAGATACTTCACCACTGAAACAATACAAATTCAATCCCATATGCAGCAGATTCTTGGAAAGTTCATTTGTGTTATAATCCGCTTTACTTAATCTTATTTGCTAGTGATATTGCTCAGTATTTTTCTTTGTACATGTCATATTGTAAAAAAAAACATTTTTCATTCCTGAGTTTGCTCATTGTTTTGATTTGTTTGATAATTTCATATGAGGTAATAATTATTATTCACTTAAGGGGTGCATAATGAGCTGTGCAGTCAATGCTAACATTGTTGATTTTATTTAGTTTTGTATTGTAGTCTTGCAGGGCAAGTGGCTTGCCATCACAGATCACTCTGTCCTCTTTCACATCTACAAATTTCATGCCCTTTCCTACTACGTCTAAAGACCTCTTCTTCAGCCTACGTTTCCTCCTCCTGTCTGGCATCTACATCTTCAGTATCCTTTTATTAAAAAATACTTACTTTTCACATGTCCAGACCATCTCAGTCTGTCCTTACTGACCTAATGCATGACATAAAACATGCATTGTTCCTTAAATGTGCTCATTTTTAATCTAGTCCAAACTTGTAACTAGAAAAAAATCCAAACAAGTAATAAAATATTTCTTTTTCATGTGAGTGACAATACTTCTAATCAGAGTGTCCAAATAAGTCGAAATGTCGAAATGTCAGTTTTAACAAGTCATAAATTACAGGCTAATTACTGGCATTAGAAACATGCAAATTCTGTAACACAATCTGTAAATCTATAGTGAATATTTTCCTTAAACAGTGTTCCTCTAAGAGGTCAGATACCGCTGTCGACTAGGGTCACTAGGAGGCGCTCCCTGTCTTACACTCTGCTGGAAGGCAGGAGCAGAGCAAGGCAGAGCTAAAACTACTTATCCCTAAAACCATCTTTGACGATCACAGACAGGTACCTCTGTAACCTCTATTTAAGCAGGTGAGGAGTTATATTCTAGTCTTATTAGGGACACTGGCCCGGTGAACTGAGTAGTTGGACAGCGGTAGTATCTTGACCTGAGGTAATTTGAGGCAGCGAAAGCGTTAGATTTCTGGTTCAACTATTTTGCTTCTTACTTTACCCCTCTCCTATTTACAGAATTTTTGGGGTATTTGCGTGTGACTGTAGTGCTACTTCTTGGAAATAATTAGCTCAGTGCGTTAACACCTTGCATTTTCGTACCTTACGTTCTCAGTTTAAACCCAGCCATTGTCTTGGTTTTTTATTTCCTATTTCTTTTGACTTATTTGTCCTTTTGAGTATATTTTGTATCCTCAATCCCTGTTCTTCAGTTAACGCGATTGTATTCACCCAAACGGTCCCATAACAGTTCCAAGCTACGACCAATGTACTTTTTAAGCAATATAGCTATTACACTTTATCATCCTGGAAAATTTGCCACACTTTTGGAAACGTGGTGTCACACTTGCTTTATTTAAAAATCCACTAGTTTTTATAATTAATTTCCATAGCTTTTTTCTGTTATGTAATCTAAAGATAAAGACATTTCCTTATTACTGAGTAACACAGAATCCATAATCGATACTGACACATAATGGGGTGTCCAAGACTATGAACAATCCTGGTGTAATTTTTTTAATTATTTTTCTAGACAAACACATCTTTTGTCATGTATTTGCAGTGAATCCTGTGATTAAGATCATGCACACTAAATGAATTTCTCTGTTCTATTACCTTATAATAGATTCAGTAAATGGGTTTCAGAAATTTAGAAATGACCCATCTGTCATTTATTTTCAGTGAATCCTGTGATTCGTAATCAGGATAGAAAGAAAGGTCACAGTGTCTCTGTTTTAGGTTCAGAAATGTCACCTGCACAGACTATGTAATGAAAAACCAATGCATATCCACTTAAGCTCATCAATGTCCTGCGAGAATGTGCATGTGTGTGCTCACATTCTCAGATATCTGAAATGCACAACTGATGAGTCCATTCACTTAACTACATCAGTGCTGTGACATGAAGTACAACCTGTGTGCTGGTGATCGAATCACCACATTTTTGTCCTTCCAGCTCACTAGCTGATGTTCAGTAGGTCTGAATCTGACCTGCAGGATAACATTTGTTAAAATAGAAATTGAATTTGATATCTGGGTGCGGTAAAGGTGAACCGGACGCCTGAAACAATTTAAAAAGACAAATCACTCATCACAAAAAGAATAAACTACTGTATATGTACCACAAATTAAGGCACAGCCCGACAAAGAAAGAGTGAGAACACATTTTTCAAACTCATTTTGATGGATACCTGTATTATATATCAATTTCCAATATAGTATCGTATTTTCACCTTATTTTTAACACTGCCATGATTAGAGATTTCTGGTTAGGAAGTTCAAATTAGCTTTTTAGATTAAAAATTGTGTTTAAAACAGATATTTTATCATCAACAAGATGAATTCACAGTTTGGGTAAGTCATAATAACTGGCACAAGTGAAAAATGTTCCTACAGCAAGAGTGTAAACCATGCACCAGAGCCAAAGGCAGCTGTGAGCCTTCTTCTGAAACATACATTTAGACTCTTGCAGGTTAGTCAGTGTCTTTTTAGTGGACCTTGTTTGTGAATGTGTACCCTATGGATTAGGGTCCTGACTATGGTTGTTCCTGCCCTTGTATCAGGAGTTGCCAGGTGGGACCCAGCTAGCCCATGACCCCATTTGAAATAAGTATAAGTTAATGAATGAATGAATGAATGAAAAAAAAATAAAAAATCCTTTAAAATAAACTGAAATGGCTTACTTCTTCCTTATGTCTCTCAACTAGCCTACAACATGTGATTAAACCTTGTATTTATTTAACTACAACAGAATGAATGTAGTATTACTGGCATGATATTTATTAATACTACTAATTTTACATTTTTTGTCTGAGAAAACATAACAGTTCTCCAAACAGTTTCCTTGGCCTGTGATACACAGCACATTGTACACTCATTCAATCAAAAGGAACAAACCCAACAACATGTAATCCTCCCACTCCGGATGTGGCAAAGACACCATTTCTGTGCTTTCTTTGCTATGTGACTTGAGCGTAAATCTTGCACAAAACAATAAATATGATACTTTACATACTAGTGCATTTCAAAATAAGGTGGATATTGTGAAGGCTTAAACTTCATGAAATCCTGCATCAAATTTTTATGCACAAAATTGTAGACCATTTTCTCAGTTGGGACACATTTCAAGATCCCAAGTCACAATTTAAAAATTTTGTATGCATATTTATGCCATATTCATTACCAGCCAAGTTGAGATTTTTAGTGCAGGTTTTCTTTTTCCATTTTTTTTTCAATAATTGTTTTACTTACATATGCGTTTAAAATGTATTAAATGAAAGGGCTTCTGTTTGGTTTAGGATTTATTTTTTTATATGTTTTGATTATTTTTAGTCTTTGTAAAGTTTAAAAGACAATTGTTTACTACAAACATTATTTACATTCTGGACCTTTTTGAACAGATTGTTAAGTGAGATTCTTAAGAGTGAAATGATGTCTGAGGAACGGAGGAAAAGTGTACTTTAGTGTATTTTAAAGAACAATGGCAAAGATCTTGCAACATTAGTGGCATAAAGAAACACAAATAAGATTTGGGAGAGAGTTGTGGAAAGGAGGGGGAATGAATATCAACTGTATAAAAAGAAAATACATGTGTGTGTGATTGAAGGGAGGCAGGCAGTTGGGATCAACTGTCCAAAGAAATTGGGAAATGAGAAAAGAGGTGAAGAAGAGAGTACATGCAGGATTGAGTGGATGGAGAAAAATGTCAGGATTGATGTGTGACAAAATGGTTACAGCAAAAGTGAAAACAAGAGATTAGTGAAACCAGTCTTGTTGTATTGTTAGGAGACAGTTGCACTGACTAAAAAACAGGAAGCAGAGCTGGAGGTGGCGGAGATTAGTGACCAGGATGACTAGAATTAGGTATGATAACATCAGAGGGACAGCACAGGAGACAAAGTTACTGGGAGGAGTTACTGTGATGATTTGGACATTTGCAGCAGAGGGACAGTGGATATAAGTACGTATTGGTTGGAGAATGTTAGAGATGTAGTTGCCAGGAATCTGCAATACTTATTGCCTGAAATTCTCTTCACACCACCCTGTTCTTAGTTTGATGATGCAGTGCATTTTTAATTAAGTAATACTGATATAGTACAGTGAATAATCACTGAAATAGGAACACTTGGTAAGTGGCATATATTCAATGATTAGGTGTATATAGAAAATAAATGAAATAATAAATGTTTTGAAATCTAAAATAATTCTGCTATTAGCTACAGTATATGACTACAATACTACAATTGTTATTGTTGTCAATTCGGGCTTTGAAATGCAGGCTGTGTTTTCTCGATGGGAATTTGACTGGCAGATGATTGATTGTTAAGCAGTCAACAAAATTTACAATGCCATCTTGTATCAGGTTCTGTTCATGTCAGGAAATGGCACTCTTTCTTTTACAGTGCCCATAATATAGTCATCTTGGTGAAATCACCAATATTTAGACACGAATAAATATTTCAGTGCCTGAATAAATATTGTTTCCTACTTTAATATACATTTGCCCTAAGCTACAAAACAAGATTCCTGCTCTGGGGTTTTGATTTCAATTCTAAGTTTGTTATTGATATTATACTTTGATTGAGCTCCAAATCTGTCTTTGATGGACATTTTGAAATATTTCTTTTTCTCACTATGGCAGCAGTGTTTATGACCTCTGTGCACTTTAAATGTGAAAGAAAATTTGATATTCTTTTTTTATTTCTCTTTATTCCACAGGAATCAAAGTTCAGAAAACTCCCAGAAAACTTACAGCAGAAACTACAGAGAACATTTTGGGCGAACAACATGCTTTTAAAAAAATATTTGACTAGATATAAAACTAATAAATATTATATGAATGTAAGAACCTGTAAAGATACGCTTGATAAACAATTGAATATTTTTATTCAATTTTAAATAATATGTAAATATGATAAATAATTGAATATTTTATTTTTATTTGTCTTATATTTCATTTAATTTCCTTTTAACTTTCTCTTTAATTGTTAATTTAGTCTTTCTTTTTTTCAGTAATATTTGATTAGTCTTTCAGGAAAACTTCATTAATTTTCACTTATTCCTTTTTAAATTTTTCTCTCAATCATCTGTACTCTTTTATTATTCTTTTTCAAAAACAAAAGCATATTGAGGCATTCCTGAAACTGGCCATGACCAAGTTTGAATCTATCACTCATACCTATGCTATGAAGGAGCAGCAAACTAATGAATTGTAGATATCGTGACTTAACATCTTTAAACTTTCATTTATACAGAAAAGGAATATATGCATCTCACACTGCTGTAAATATTCGCAGCGGTGCTGGAACAAAACAGCACAATGACATTTTGTGACACAATGACACTAATGGCAGGGTTAGCGAACAGTCAAGAATCCAAATCCAAGACAAAGGCATGACAAGAGCGTGGGCAGAAGCAAGTGCTTAAATATGTTCTACACCAGGTGCCTGATTAGTGCTAAAAACATGGCTAGTGGGAACGCAATAGCTGCTGGGAAATATAAACCTTGAAGCTTTTAAAAACCTGTTTAAATTCACCATCATTGTTTCTCTGCCTTTTATCTTGCCTGCATTTTTCCTATAATTACAGCTGGGTTACTTTTAACACCAACCTTGTACCCGCCTCACACCTCATCCTGGTACAATTAGATGTTTAGGTGTTAATGTTATAAAATGTGTAATGTAGTGAGGCAAGAAACAATGGCAAACAAACATTTACCAGAGGTCCACAATCATGAGTAGTGAGTGATGAATAAAATAATGCTACACAGCAAAGACAGAAATACACAACAGTGGACACAAAACAGAAGTCAGTCATGATATCCTGATATGTTTTCCTCCACTTACAAATTATAGCAACATCACCAATGGCTCTTGTTTCGTACGTTTTTATTTTATGTTATTTATGAATCAGAACCATCTGACCAGTCATAGTTGAGCATTCAACAGGAAAAGAATTCAAATAAAAGCATGTTGAGTGTCACTAGTTCCATGTGATCTTTACATAATAGACCACCGATAGCCTCAACACAACACAGCAATCACCTTTCTTTTCTACATGCAACTCTTACATATTTACGATGTGTTTCCCCAACGGACTGTGCTCTCCTTATCCACAACCATTAGCTTGACCTTTCAGACTCTTCTAACAACACTTTCACCATTGCTCTTAGTTTCTGGCCTTTGATGCCTCACTGCAGAAGAAGGGATGTAGCAGTCTTTGCTACAAATACCTTAATGCCTATTTTCACTGGTCTTACATGAGCCTGCCACCCATGCTGTCTTTCCTCAGCTGCTAGGAATGCATACTGCAGTTTCTCAAAAGCTTCATGTAATACATTCTCAAATGAAATTTTTTAACATATGAAATAAAATCTGTTCTCTTAAGAATGCAAAACAATGTCTGGCCTCAGTGTAGTTACCGCAATGCACCCTGGGATCTGTTGCTTTTTACCTACATCTGCCAATGATTTTCAGTCACCCACTGAACCCCACTTGCCAATATCTAACACCTTTCAATGCTCCTGACCACTTTCCCCTTCACACACAAACCCAATCACCATGTAACTACTGTCACTTGGTAGCCACTTGGTAACACATAACCTTGAAACTATTGCCTCCATGTATACTGACCCTGCAACAAACTATCCTTACAAGCTGATACTATATGCCCCATTGTGCCAACCTCTGCACAAAATCTATTGCTAGAGTCTTCGCTTACCCACTGGCTAAGGTTTTTACTGGGTAGAAGAACTATTAAAGATATACAGTTCTTACTACTTTTTAATTTGTTAAAAAGTAGTAAACAGTAGGGCATGCCAAAACCCATTTACGTTTAATGCCACCAGAGTGTGCCAAACCCAGTCCCACACACTACCTCAAGGGCTCGCCAATGGTCCCAGACTAAAACAGGACACATATCCAAGAACTCTTGGCAAGAACAATCTGGAATAGCTTCATAAAGTTAGAGTTCAACCTCCCAGTTGAAGCCCTTTTGTTAAAAGTGTTTTTCAGTTTAAAGATTTCTGATATGTTATTGAGATGTTATAGAGCAGGGACATAATGCTTAAACTTTTACCACAGGTGCTGCTAGTCACAGCTGATTAGTGCTAATACGTGCAATAGATGCTGGGAAACCACATGAACCGGGAACCCTTACATTTACTAATAAAATAAATGATAATTTGCAGTGGGTGTGTAATAAACATGATGCAGTTGTAGATTTCACAAGGTATCACACATACACACAAACAAACTCTCCAATATCTGTGTTGCCTTCTGTCGAAACCTGCTTATCTTCACCATCATTGTTTTTCTGCCTTTTATCTCTCCTGCATGTATCCTTTAACTACAGGTGTCTGTATAGATCATTGGGTTACTTTTAACACCAGCCTTGCACAAACCTCACACCTCAGCCTGCTATAATTAGATGTTAAGGTGTTAAGGTTATAAAACTGATTATGTTCCACAACTGGACACATATTCCAAAACTCTCGAGAGCAATCTGGAAGAGCTCCTGCTCTTTCACCACTATGCTTCACCATTGACATAATAAGATTATGTATGTTATAAGCATGTGTTAATATTTGATTAAGAAATAACCTAAAAATGTGTCTAGACAGGATTTACTCTAATTTCATATTCTAAGCTATTCTAAACATTTGCATATAACCAATATTGACAATGTAAGTGAAATTTGAATTGTATATAATTCATAAATGTAAGTGCATACTTGTTGGGACAAAGTTGGGACAAAGTACAAACTGTTTATAAAAATGGAATGCAATAATTTACAAATGTCAAAAACTGATATTGTATTCACAATAGAACCTAGACAATATATCAAATGTCGAAAGTGAGACATTTTGAAATTTCATGCAACATATTGGCTCATTTGTAATTTTGTGAGAGCAACACATCTCCAAAAAGTTGGGACGGGGCAAAAAAGAGACTGGAAAAGTTAAGGGTACAAACAATTGCAACTCATTAGGTGAATTGGCAATAGGTCATTAACATGACTGGTTATAAAAAGAGCATCTTGGCAGCAGCTCTCAGAAGTAAAGATGGGTTTAAACATATAATTATCTATAGTGCATAGTATCATCAAAAGATTCAGAGAATCTGGAGGATCTCAGTGTGTAAGGTCAAGGCCGGAAAACCATACTAGGTGACCAAGATTTTTAGTCCATTAGACGGCACTGCATCACATACAGGCATGCTTCTGTATTGAAAATCACAAAAGGAAATATTACTAGAGA
>JAOUQT010061486.1:0-10517 GCA_025769995.1 Xyliphius kryptos
TAAATAAAACAATGCTGCTTGTGTTCCTTTCTTGATCTTATACATTATTCTTAAATGTAATTAGTGCTTTGCTTTAATGGAGATTTTAATATTTTAAGAAACTTAGTGGCCCAAAAAAAAAAAAAAAAAAAAGTTCCCTTATCCGCATAAAATTGTACAATTTACAATAAAAGCTTTGAAAAAAGCACCAAGGCCAATACAGGAAACCTTTAATGCTTTTCAACAACAAATGATTACTTGTCACATTTAGTAACTACACTAACATGAATTAGTTTTGAGCAAAAGCAGCCTGAAGACAGGAAACGGGTGCATAACCGGTGTAACCGTAATTTCTCTGTAAACAAAAGTATGTTAATTAAAACATATAATAAACAATCCATCCCAAAGCAACCATGAAAAAACTATTTATAATTATTTCAAAATATCTTATAGCAGTTATAAAATATAGTCAACGTTGCCTGTTGTATTTGTAGTCAATTATCATTTAAGAACAGAAGGAAAATAGGGTGATGTACTAGTTAATCAGTTAACATGGAGGGCGTGGTAGCTCAGTGGTCAGGCTGTTGCCCACCATCTCATGGTTGAGGGTTTAATTCCCCAGGGTCACTGAAGTTACCACCATGACCCCTAGAGCAATGGGTGCCTGTATCAACCCTGTGTTAGGACCCCGATCAAACCTGGGGCAAATATAAGTCGCTTTGGATAAAAAGTGTCTGCTAAATGACCAAATGTAAATATATAACCAAACTGGAACAAATGCCCAAAAGACCCAGTACTGTAAGTATTGTGTCCACAAATTTTGAATCTAAAATTTATATTTAAGTCAAATTAATGACAAACACAACATTTTATCCAACTACCAAACCTCCTGCTTGCTGTATTATATATGTTGTACTTCGTTATACTAAACCCTGGGCATTACATGTCGACACGTCAACATGGGCCGTGTTGATTTTAGCACATCATTGAAATAAAGAAAATGAAAACTTTCACAACAGCAAAATGTAAATGCATGCAAAGCAGTAGTCCAACATGTTCAAACAAAGCTGGATTTCACTGTGTACACCAAAAATACACAGCAACTGGACCCAGTCACTCTGATTGAAAGAACTGAAGCCAATTTGCTTTGTTGATTCTATGCAAATGAGCTGATGCGAGTTCTTCAGTTTCTCTCCCAGAAGCTGTGAATTCAATTACTGTCTCCACAACGCGTTTAACTACCCGGCAGCGATAACATGGTGTAGACTGTGTGTAATCATTAGAACTTGCAGGGTTGTGTGTGTATACATGTACACAGTGTGTAATAGGAACAACCCCATCGATTCACCTGATGAATTTGGCTACCATAATGTCACAAAGAAAAGATTCCTCAATTATTATAAATATAACATTAATAAACTGCAGTGAAGGGAATTTTAATACTGGCCGTCAACAGGAACACTGTGCGTCACCAAGAAGAGTTACAGTACTGTGTGTGTAAAGGAGAGTAATGGAGGATAAAACAATGTATGAAGCAAAGGCACTCAAAACTATAGATACACTATACAGTTACTACATATCTTTGCATTAATATAGCTGGTGCCTACTGTACAGAAAGAAATTGAACAATATGGCTGGAGAAGGCTCCTTATCTACAGTATCCAACAGTTTAGTTTTGCCCTGATCTTGTATACCATTGTATTTTTTTCACCATTGTATCAAATTTTACATTTTTTTTCCTTCTTTCCAAAATTTCTGTTGCTTTTGCTTGTTAACAGTTCTTAGGTCAATGTATGTACATAGCATGAACCACACAAACCATTTTTTTAATATAAACACACAAGTTGAGTTAACTATACATAGCATGTGAATGCCATAAATCAAAATAAATGTACAAGCTGGAATTTGGCCAGGAGCAACAACTGTGCCGTGTACGGAATTTACACCGGTTTGTTTTACTGTCGTGCGTTTGTGTATTAAGACATTTTAAACCATTGTAAAGCCAAAAAAAAGTTGATCATTCAAGTAGTGGTTCTTACATCAAATCCAAGCACGCATTGTGAATTTGGTTTAAAACATCCATATTGTACTAAAAGCAGTCTGCAGTCCAACATCACCGGCTCAGTTTTCATCAGATCTTCACACATACGGGTCCAAGTGGATATATGGTACAGTTCACAAATTTAACGCAAGTGAATGCTAAACACAATGTGACTGAATGCAAAACTGAGCTAGACGACTTATAGATGATTATTATTATTTTTTTTATTTACACAAATGCAGCCTTTTTTGTTTTTTCCATCGTTCTCTTCAAAGTTTTATTGCCACAGTTAAGACATATAATAAATTGGAAAATGCCATCACAAAATATTAGGCACTTCTGATAACTGCCAGCAACAATACCGTTAAAACAACTTAATTCTAAAAAATGGGTTTCAATGAAGCCTATTGGAAATAGTAAGTGGGGCATCCTCTCTGGATGACTGTCCACCCCCAAATCACACGCACTTCCTGTTAATTTACAGGACGATAAGATCATCCCATGCAAAGTTATTAACAAATCTGTGTAAATGTAAAACTCGACCCATTGGCCTTTACCTGACTGTAGTCTTTAGTGATAAAATCATGCTAAATGTTATGATTCAGATAAGATCACATCATGCTGAGAGCATCGCAGTGTCTTTAGTATTTTAGACACATGCGGTGATAAAGTGTGAAGATTCAGACCAGATCAATACTTATGTGTTTCAGCATCTTGAACAATCTCTATTCCAATTACACTTCAATAGTGATTTTTATTTTTACATTCTGTTGATTATTTGGATTACTTGTAAAGTACAAACGGCATGTTGACAGCTATTGGTGCAATAAAAAAAGAAGAATGGGTTAAAACCAGGACACGTCACTGAGACTCATGGCAAGCTGCAAAGAGGGTTTTGCAAAAAGATTGAGCTGATGCCATTTCTACCATACAAGGCTGCTGTTTGGAATGTGGGAGGAAACCGGAGAACCCGGAGGAAACCCACGCAGACACAAGGAGAACATGGAAACTCCACCCAGATTGGGATTCGAACCGGGAATCCCCAGTGCTGAGAGGCGAATGTGCCAACCACGAAGCCACCGTGCTGCCCCCATTCAGATACAGTCAATAAGAAATGCACATTTCTGCCTAATCATTCCTTTCTGTATATTATTTTTGTATTGTTTTCCTACTGATTCAAACGTGCAATCTTATATGGGTACAATAATCTCTACTTTACATAACAGTGCAATATATTTACGTTTTCATTTTAATATATGTAACTTGGCATCGCCACTTTTGTAGTTTAATTTTATTGTGTTAGTTGATAACTGCAATTACCTCCAAGCGTCTAATAAACTGACTCTAACTTTTACGTGCGTTTTTTTAAAAAAAAAGACCATAATAAACAAACTTTTAAAGAAATAGGGTAACACGTGTTTAAGAGTGGATTATAAAACAATAACAATAATAACTCACCAGTCCTCCTAACTGTACATCCAGATCATCTGTGACAATGAGAACAATGTTGCTGGATTGCAGGGCAGCTGCCCACCTCAGCACACAGGTGAGGAAGGTGAGGCTGAGCAGCAGGTTGTCCCCTGTCCCTCTCCCTGGACACTGCCCACGTGTGTGCCATGTTACTGAGGTCAACATGAGGTTCTGCAGCCTGGTTGTCAGGGGTTTGTGCCAGCGTCTGTTCCTTCAGCAGCGGTTGCTCTGTCCTCACGGTGGGATGGTGCAGCTCGGTTTGAGGAAGTGCAACTAGGAAGGTCATATGACTTTCTTGTGGTTCGTAGGGGACTTTAATCTGCAGCTTTCAGACGATTTACTTTAAATAAAATAAAGAAAGGAAACTCGATTCATTTCTAATAAATAAACTCGCATCTTCAGACTTTTTAATTAATCAGAATCTGGTGTATTTTTTGGGATTCGGATAAAGTCGTCACGAAACACCAAAGTTAACATTTTCAGGGAAATAATTACATATAATAAAGTTCAGTTTGTGACGAAAAAAATCTACGTTAAGTTTCTTGTAGGAAAAAACGTTGGTCACTGAAAAACCGGTTATGGCAGTGCGCGTTTCAAAAGTCCTTACGATATTTACACACACCAGCCATACCAAACGTCTTTTATATTAACACAATTCACTTTAGACACATTATTTCAGAATTACATTTTCGCTTCGCTTTCTAGATTAATATTAGCTTATATTGACATCCGTCGAACACAAGAGTTGGCAAATGAATCGACTCACGATTCGGTTCCATTAAAGTTCATTTGTTTGGCGTTTTTTTTGGGGGCAGGGGGTTGCTTTTGTGTTACACAAGAACATGACACAAATAAAAGAAAGTATTACGCTTTTGCGCTCCATTTTGCTTCATTTATAAGATTTGAATTCTGCTCATGAGCCTGTCTTAGTAAATGCGCTGTTGCAAACCCCTCAGTAAGGAAAGCAGCTATTGGCTGTCCAAAAATCGCCAAATGACACCATCGTATATTTGCATATTTTACGTCATTGCACAATTTGCATAATAGTCAATTTGTGTGTTTAAGGAATAAACATTGTGGTACAAAAAAAGTGAGTAAAAATATATATATGATAAAACTATAAATGAGCTTATTTGAAGAATAAAAAACAAACATATTTATTTAAATTAGTTTTTCCATTTACATCAATGTAAATACAGTTAATTCATTCTAGAGACTCTGACATACATTAAAACACATTTTATAAAAACATGTAATGCTTACTGCTTTCATATAGTCTTTCTGATATATTACCACTATATTTTATTATGTTATATTGCGCTATGTTTATATTGCTGTTATACTGCACATTTTGTATTTAAAAAATGATATTAAAAAAATAATATTAAAAAAATGATTCTGTTCTATAACATTGCTTTTGGGTGAAACTGGGTAAGACTTTAATTTGTGATAAATGAACCTTCCTTAAATCCTAAAGTGATAGATCCAAGGGAAGCAGACACTTAGCACAATACCAAATATTAATCTCAATATTTGTGAAAAGAAACTCTTCGAATTGACATCTTTCAAACATTAGTTTTACTAGAAATATATGCGAACAGAAGATGGCGCTGATTCTTATAAAACAAATATACTTGAGTTATGGGTCGATTCCGAATCAGTTAATGTGACTCATGATTCACAACTCATGACGTCACTCTTACGCTGCCGTAGTAGAAGCGGTGTGACTGCCGATTTTAACAGGAAACATGAAATCGTGAAGTTTGACGTAATTATTATTATTTTTACAAATTATTTATTTCACTGTAATGAAAGTTTATTGTAGTCACACTGTTCCGCGTTTAGAATGGTTCCTTTAAAACGCAGGAAAGTTGTGTCCACTAGTCGGACTCGTGATCAGGAGAACAATCAGTGTTTATTTCCCGAGTGCGTGGTTTTTATTGTGGAAAGGAAAATGGGCGCATCCCGAAAAACCTTCTTAACCCGTCTTGGAAGGAGTAAGGGCTTTCTGATTGAAGACCACTACAGGTAAACATATGACGTCATCCGAGCTTTGCCTGTTTAATGCAGATTAAATGATGTATTTAAATCTTATTTTGCAGCTCCGCTGTCACACACGTCGTGTCAGAAAACAATACAGGAGATGAGGTCGCTCAATGGCTTGAAAAGCAGACGAGAGAGAACTCTACTGAATCCCTGCACCTGCTGGACATCAGTTGGTTGACAGAAAGTTTGGCAGCTGGAGGTCCAGTTGCCATCCAGGATAAACACACACTCAAGGTAGATTCATCCATCGATCCATTATGTTAAGCTTATTACTCTACTAGAGTCGTATGAATATATAAAGAGCATCTCTATGTAAAGTAATTATTAAGTATACCATTCTATTAAAATCAGTAGATAGAAAAAATAAATACAATTACTGTATGTACACATGAAATACACTAAGGAAGACACTGTATACACCATGATTGCATAAATTTTCCCTTACATTCCACAAAAGAAAAAGACAAACAAATTGCCCAGCAACAAATTATTGCACATATAAGGAGTAAATGTGTGTTGCATGGGTGTTTGGTGGACTGTAATGGACTGATGATGCGGTACTACTTTAGAATCACCTGTGTACTTTATCACTTAACCAGTCATGTGACAGCAGTGCATTATATACACTTATATAGATGCGGGCAATCGCATATGTGCAATCCTGAAAATGGATTTTTTTAAATATATGCCACAAATATGAATGAATAAGACAACATATTGTTCTTTTAGTAAATCTAAAGTGAATGAATACAAAACAGATGATTTGTAGAGCATTTAGGGCGATTCACATTCATATAAATGCATGATATACAATACAATAATTTCCTGATGTTTTTTAACAACTGCATTCTTTAATCTGGCCACTAGATGGCGGGTGGTTAGAGAAACCAGAAACCTGATTAGAGACGTTCTCCCCTGGATGGGCATGGGGAATCCCACCGCGACCCTAAAAGAGGAATAAGTGGAAGATGATAAATGAATACAAAGCCATCACTCATTCAAAAACAATTGCTTTTCAACTTTTACATTGTTATCAAGTTCTCCTAGTGCACCATGGGTATTTCACTGGTTCACAATAACACACAGCCTCTCTCACTGCTTTACTATGCCACTACGCAGATACTTGTCACAGGCCACTAAGTGCCACATGACAACCTTCTTTGTGGTTTCGGAATGCATCGTCGCTTTGTGGCTCTTTAACAGTCAGTACCTGGTGATGAAATTTGGGTCAGTGGGACACTGCTGCACCTGTTTCATCTCGTTTGCCTTCTGTGGTTCTCCGTGGTTTTCTTTTAGCTTCTATATGATATCTGACAGTTGTAACAAAACTTAGAATGTGTTGGAGTTTACAGTCAGTCATAATGGTATGTGGTGTTTAATTCTCCATGCTATATTGCAGGAGGTCTTTCCAACTACACGTTTGTTGAGGGTTTGCATTAATATGTTTGTGATATTACATTTTTTAGCAGAATAAAAAGTTTTTTCTTTATCTCAGACCAGCCAGACACCTGAAGTCATTCCTGTGACACAAATGAAGAGTTACGCCTGTCAAAGAAGAAGTCCCCTAAAACACCCAAACACAGTGCTCACGGTAACTGCTTATATATGAAGTCATATCAGGACATCATTACAAATTACTGCAAAGAAAACTAATTACGGTCTAGCAGAATGTTTTAGAAGACTTCATGCTTCCTTCTGCTGAGGATCTGTATTGAGATGCACAGTTCATCTTCCAGCAGGACCTGCCCCCTGCCCATGCCGCCAGAAACACCAAAACCTGGTTAGATGCCACCTAAACCTAATTTAGAATCCAGATTTCGGTGCTTCTGGTGGCATGGCAGAGGCCAGGTCCTGCTTGAAGATAAAATCTGCATCTCCATACAGATCTTCAGCAGAAGGAAACCTGAAGTCCTCGAAAATGTTTTGCTAGACCATTGCGGTCCACTGAAATTACAAATGTGGGTCCTTGAGCAAGACCCTTAACCCTCATTGCTCCAGGGCTGCTGGATGTACCCTGTGTTCTGACCCTAAAAATAAGTTGGGATATTTGTAAGTCACTTTGGATAAAAGCGTCAGCAAAATGACCGATTTCTTGTTTAGAACTCTTTAGATGTTTGTATTATTTTTTTAAATGTTAATAGAACTGTCACTGAAATGCCAACTTGTGAGTTGTGACTTCACACACAGCGGATCTGTTAACACAAACATTTAACTGGAAAATAAATTGTTTAAGATGAGGACATTCGCTGAATGCTGTTGAAAAGATGTAAAGACAGCGACTTTTAATTATTTGATTCAATTGGTTGAATCAAAAGTTATTATTAATATGACTATTTGTCTGCAGGAAGCTTTGGAGATTTTAGCCCAGAATGCAGAGTTCACTGAGAATGAGGGCAGAAGTGTAGCCTTCCGGAGATCCGCATCTGTTTTAAAAGCACTTCCTGGTGCTGTTCATGGGATGAACGAATTAAAGCACCTGCCTTGTTTGGGGGATCATTCACTGAGGGTTATAAAGGTACGAGGGGTTTCATTATTACTCTAAACCATTTTTAATGCCGAACAGCTCAAGCAACATACCAGTGTTTACCATGTAGGAGATTTTAGAAGATGGCACATCAAGAGAAGTCGAGTCAACACGACAATCCGAACAGTTTCAAGCCATGAAGGTTTGTAACGACGGCTACGGATTTCAGCGCACCGTAAGAGAATCTTATCAATTGTTGTATTGTTTTATTTTTCAGGCCTTGACTGGAATTTTTGGTGTGGGAGTCAGAACAGCGGACCGGTGGTTTAGGGAAGGCTTACGGAACCCGTCAGACCTAATACGCACAGGGCAGAAGCTGAATCAAGCACAACAGGCAGGTAGTGTATATTATTATACGTTTTTTTAACCAGATTTGCACGATTGCTTCTGTAGGTTGAGACATTTACCCAAAATAAAAAGGTTTCATGGGTTTGCCCATGCCCATCCAGGGGAGATCATTTTTGGAGCTGGGACAGGGTGCCAATTCACATATTCACTCATTCAGACACATCACATAGGGGCAATTTAAAGCAGCCAATTTACCTTGAATCCATGTTTTTGGACTGTGGGAGAAACCCAGAAAGTCTTTATTTATTTACCTGCTTATTCCTCTACCAGGGTCACGGTGGGGTTCCCCATGCCCATCCAGAGGAGAACATTTCAGGTACAATCCAGATACACAAGGACATCTATCGCTGGGCACACTCACATACACAGCCACACACTTTAGGGGCAATTTAGAGCATTGAAATCACGCCCGAAACGTTCTAACCTGGATGGGCATGGGAACCCCACCACGACCCTATTGGAGGAATAAGCAGAAGATAACGGATGGATGGGTGACCTTTATCTTTTTTAGGGGTGCAGTATTACGATGACCTGAACAAACATGTCACTAAAGTAGAAGCCGAGCTCATTGGTGACATCGTGGAAAAGGCGGTGACTGCTGTGCTGCCCGGGGCAGTTGTCACACTCACTGGAGGATTTAGAAGGTTTGTTGTGTTGCACAAAGCAACCAGTTATTTACTTTTAAGATCTGTTTTTAAATGTGGATGATCTTGGTTTTGCTCCAGGGGAAAAGAGGTGGGCCATGATGTGGATTTCCTCATCACTCACCCAGAAGAAGGAGCCGAGGAAGGACTGATGCCCAAAATCGTGAACTGGTTGGAGAATCAGGTAGCTAGTGATGACATTTGGATAAATTGAAACTGCAGCTCAACTGATATTGTGTTATTCGCTCACTTGTTAGTCCCTTTGGATAAAAGTTGCTGGTAAATGTAAAACATTGTATTAAATGCTCATAAATTAATTAAAGCTATAAGATACAGGAGGGTATGGCATTATTGTGAATAAATCACAGGAAAGCTGTGTTAGGACTGATGCGTAGCGGAGTGCAGTTACACCTCTTTCCTTCCTGATTTATTCACAGTAATACACACTATAATGAAAATGAAGTTTGATTTATGAATGTGTTTAATAATCTGGTTTTCGGCGACGTAATCTTATCCGGTTCTCAGAATGAACGCTAATCACTTAGTTTTCGAGTTCCTTTAAGAATCAAATATCTAGTTTCCAAATTACAGAACGCTGTTTATAAAAAACATTG
Organism: Xyliphius kryptos; assembly: GCA_025769995.1. NCBI lineage: Eukaryota > Metazoa > Chordata > Actinopteri > Siluriformes > Aspredinidae > Xyliphius > Xyliphius kryptos. Next base: position 9,667 of record JAOUQT010061486.1, read on the forward strand.
TGAAAATAATGTATTGTATATCACGCACTGAAACGAATGTGAAGCGCTCAGAGGTGTGTGTTATTGTCAATAACGGCTGGACCAACTGCTTATCCAATCAGATTTAAGGACCGGAACAACCTGTTTTGTAATAATGAATATATTCCATGTTCAGGGTTTGCTGTTATATCAGAAAACATCTAGGAATTCCTACCTAGAGAGTAAAGAGGGACCTGCTCGACCTCCAAATAACATGGACAGATTTGAGCGCTGCTTCTCTATATTTAAGCTTGAACAATGTAAACACGATAGCGATACCGCAGTGGAAGATGCATCAGATAACTGCGACGCCGACAGCACCACCAGCGGGATGGGGAAAGATTCCGCCTGGAGGGCGGTTCGAGTCGACCTCGTGGTCAGTCCATACAGTCAGTTTGCATTTGCCACACTTGGCTGGACAGGATCCAAGGTAGGACACATTACTATTAACAACACTGTTCGTTGGCTGTCACTTATCTTTTGCAAAGTTTATAATCTCAATCAATCATTTAAACCCCACTAACATTTCCTCCCACAGCTGTTTGAGAGGGAGCTGAGGCGCTACGCTGGACAGGAGAAGTCCATGTCCTTAAGCAGTCACGCACTTTATGACAGCAAACAGGTGAGTGAATTATCGCAATCAATTTGACAGTGGCATGATTGTTGACGGTTTATGTCACAGTTACAACACAATGTAACTCCAAGTCAAACGCACTTGTGTGAAATCAAGCTGTCCAGTTAGTGTTCAACACTGAGTGTGTATCCATTTCACTTGCTGTTGTGCGAATGGAACAGACAACAGGTAGAAATGAGAGGCACTTAGCAAGACCCCC
>JAOUQT010061496.1:0-10517 GCA_025769995.1 Xyliphius kryptos
AGCAGTAATCAGAGCAAAGGGTGGCTATTTTGAAGACACTAGAATATAAAACGTTTTCAGTTATTTCACCTTTTTTTAAGTACATAACTCCGTATCTGATGCCTTCAGTGAGAATCTACAATCTAAATAGTCATGAAAATACAGAAAACCCATTGAATGAAAAGGTGTGTCCAGACTTTTGGCCTGTACTGTATATATTATATATCACTGACTTATGGATTAGTTTGCACATTGCAGAATCGACTGTGCTTTTTAAATCACATTTTTTTCTATCAGAGATGATGCACATGGTAAACAATTGAAAAATAAATGCTGGAGCATGATGCATGATTAGATTAAGTGGATTTGATCAGTGGAAAAGGTTAGAAATGTTTCTGTTGAATCAAATCAAGTGTTTATCTCACAATGCTTATTATTCAAGACAGAAGGAAATCAAATAGCACGGACAGAGAAATCCAGACACTTACCTGAGCCTATTTGTGGAATCTTAAGAAATCTTGACAATTTGTAGGAGCGTTCTGTAAGTGAACCTGAGCTTCGTCTGAACACAATTGAGTGCACATTCTAAATGATGTTCCTATAGTTTTATCACTATAACAACCACCACCCTCAATGTTCCAAAGTTGTTTGGAACGTTCCATTATACTGTCGACAGTAGATTCATAAAACCTAGCAAATATTTTATTTGTTGTGACGAAATTTTCTAATATTTTTCTTCTCTCAGGTTAGGGTTACCTAACATCCAGAGACTAGTTTAAAAAGTGCAAATTTTTTCCTTTTTAAAATATCTTTTAAAGTATTTTTTATAGATATGCATTAACAAAGTTGTGTATGATATAGTAATGCATCAGATGAGCGCATGTTACTGTAAATGTTATGTAAATTAATAGCAGTAAATACATGAATTTTTGGAATAGGTTTGCAACCTAGGTTTGCAAAGACTGGGTACTCAACCGCAGTGTGTTTGTGTATGTTTAAAATAGAATTTTGAGATGGTCCGGAATGTTACCACGACTCCATGGGGACTATGAATTAGAATTACGATGTACGGATTGATTAGCATATAGCAGCCTGACTGCATAAAAAGTTAAGACATTATAGCCCTTATAGACTCCACTAAAGACATCAGGTCACCAAATGTAATCGGCCTTTTCAGGGACTGATGCTGAATGTGTTAAGCATCTTGTGTGAAGTTGTAAAATTCTTAAGTGAAGCATTTTTAAGTTTTAGATTGTTCTTATGAATGATGGATTAGAATTTTGATGTATAGATTAATTTGAATGTTGCAGCCAAACTAAATAGAAAAGTATTTGTTCTTGATAATTATTAAAGAGCACTGGCATTCCCGGTTCAAATCTCGATCTGGGTGGAATTTTCATGTTCTCCCCGTGTCCGCGTGGGTTTTCTCCGGGTTCTTCGGTTTCCTCCCACATTCCAAAAACATGGATTCCAGGTAAATTAAATGCTCTAAATTGCCCTGTATTGTTTGTGTGTGGATGTGCCAGTGAGTGTGTGCTCGGCGATGGATTGGCACACTGTCCTGGATGTATCCGCCCAGCGCCCGAGATGTTCGCCCCTTGATGAGCATGGGGAACCCCACCGTGACCCTAGTAGAGGAATAAGTGGAAGATGATGGATGGATATTATGGAGCATGCTATCCTTAATTTTTTTTTATACCAAGCTCATGGGGGTTGACCTTAAATCTAGGATTAGTTTGTAAAAGTATGTTTCAAATGAATGCTATTAACGAAAATTAAAGTGTGCAAGAAAGAAAGCAGCCAAGACCACCCTATGCGTTTTACCCAAGAGAAAAATAAAATAATAATCCATCCATTATCCTCCGCTTATTCTTCTACTAGGGTCGTGGTGGGGTGCCCATGCCCATCCAGTGGAGAACGTCTAGAGCGCTGGGCAGATACACCCAAGACAGGGCACCTATCGCTGGGCACACACTCAGTCTCACAGCCGCACACACAAACTATACAGGGCAATTTAGAGCATTCAATTTACCTGGAATCCATGTTTTTGGACTGTGGGAGGAACCCAGAGAAAATTCAAGCGGACACGGGAAGAACATGGAAACTCCACCCAGATCGGAATTCGAACCAGGAATCCCCAGCGCTGAGAGGTGAACATGCTAACCACTAAGCCACCGTGCCACCCTAAAATAATAATAATAAGAAAAATCTGATCAATCCTGATGAATCCCTAATAAATGTAGGGTCAAGCACTTTTAAAATAAGAGTAGTGTGCTATATCTCCCAGGTCTGCTCCCAGGGATCAAGTGAAGGCATCTGAGAGGGTCACGTGTCATCAAGTTCTAGCTCACTGAATTGGCCTCTGGCTTTGAAATCTAATGCTACTTTTTAAAAAAAAAAAAAAAAAAAAAAAATCTTTACGTTTCTTTCCTCCTTCATATATATTGATTAGCTGTATAAGGTAGTATTTAAACTGGAATCATTTAGGAATCTTTGTTTAAAAGATTGTATAAAAAAGTCACAGATACTTTGTTGACTCAGTAACTGCAGAGTGCAGAGACAGTGTTCCCAACTCCTCAGTAAGGAAAGTAACTATTGGCTGTCCTAAAAGTCACTAGAGCTCGCTAAATTACGTCATTACCTATTGTAGCTGTTGAATAAACGAATACAGAAGGGAGTAAAAACACCCAAAATATGTCAAAACTACAACTAAACTCTATTTCCTAGGTTTTATAAATCTACTGTCCACAGAGTACAGTATAATGAAACATCCCCAACAACAATGGAATGTTAAGAGTGGTGGATGTCATAGTAATAAATGTAATGGAATGTCATTTAGAACGTCCGATCAATTCAGATTAAGCTCAGGTTTAGTTACAGAGCACGTTTGCAATTTGTCAGATATGTTAACATTCCACAAATATCTCCAGGTAAGGAAAATGTGTCTTAAACTTTATGTTTTACGTAATTTTCCTTACTTAGAGTTACTGTTACTTATCAGCTTATTGAAAGCCTTAATATATTTCCAGGTTGAAAAGTTACATAATTGGTTGAATAGGGTCCACACCTGGTTATGGAAGAACCCAAAGCCTGTTTGAACATATCTAAACAAACCAAACCTTGAAGCTGTCAAAACAAGCCCAGAACAAAGTTCTCTAAAAGTGTTAATCAGGGTCTATAACAAATAAAAACTCCCCATAAGCCTTGTGTGTGTCACAGAGCCCCAGCAAATCCAACAAAAATCCCAAAAAGCAAATCAGCAGCCAAGATACACAAAATATTGTCATGTGAATGTAAAATCCTATTAAGGGGGCAGGGAGGTTTGTAGACACATCTGTTTTACAACTTTGAGAGCACAGAAAATATATAGAACTGCAATTTTTATGTGTGGGCACACATGCAGACAGTCTCTTTGCTTTTACCTTCAGATTGTATAAGTTCCCTATTGGCAAGTCTGACCAAAAATGATTTTGGCTCGAAGCGAAGATGCACATCTTGAGCGCAGTTCTGTCCAACAATGGTATAGCAGAGGGGAAATACTTGATTTGAACCTGGAAATGGAGTGAATTATAATAGCTTGGCTAAAAGATGTCTCCTACAATTCTTTGGAATGGACCACAATAATCATTACACAATAAATATGGTTTTATTTTATAGTGTCCAACACCAAAAAAAAGTCTACGTTATTTGGCCCATCTGTCCGAAAAAAAGGTTTACTGTACACTTTTCAACAAATGTAGCTTTTAACAAATATCTATTTGTAAAGTGTTTATCCTAATTAGCGGTTAATTTAGTTTATTAGCGATTAATTAGTTTAGTTTATTAGGTTTATTAGTGGTTCTGGAGCCTGTCCTTGTGTTTATTGGGCGAGCAGCCGACAAACACGGTCTAACACAGGGTAAACATTTACATGTGAAGGTAAATACGTCGTTTCAATACACTTGATGTGTTTGTCTATTTGTCCCCCAAAAACGTTTACACGTTTTCCAACCTGATAGAGACGCAAACTAAAAACCTGCTTTAAAAAAGTCAGTGGATGTGTTTTGCAGCATAGCAGTTTTGGTCAAGGTTTGAATTCCAATCTTGGTGGAGTTTATATGTTCTCCCTCTGTGTCGGCGTGGATTTTTTTCGGGTTCTTCGGTGTGTCATGAGGTCATGAGCAAAAAGTCCAAAAAGAGGGTTTGGCTGCTCGAAATAAATAAAGTGAGCCCATTTCCCAGAATGTTTTCCCCTGGATGGACATGGGCAGCCCCCCACAACCCTAGTATAGGATTAAGTGGAAGATGATTAGAGACAGAGAGAGATTAGCACAGGAGGGGGGAGGGAAAACACCCATGCCCATCCATTGGAGAACGTCTCAGGCGCTGGGCAAACACACCCAGGACAGGGCGCCAATCTATAACTGGGTACACACTCAGTCATGCACACACACACAGACTGTATGGGGCAAGCAAGAGCAGTCAATTTACCTTAGATCCATGTTTTTGTACTGTGGGACGAAACTGTAGAACCGGTAGAAAACAGACATGGGGAGAACATGGAAACTTCACCCAGTTCAGGATTCGAACCTGGATCCAAAGTGCTTTGAGGTGAATGTGCTAACCACTTAACCACCCTCTAACATAAGAAAAATGTAAAGTGGTCAATTTACCTTGAATCTCTTTTTGGACTGTGGGAGGCCACCATCCTCTAATATTTTATTCACTTATAATCTTCGACTTAAATCCTTTACTAGGGGTTTCCCAATACCCCCATCCAGGGGTGAAAGTTTTGAGCCGCTGAGGACAGGCACACAAACACACACACGTTTTGGGACTGTGGGCAGAATCTGGGCCCAGGCAGCCTGGTGGATATATAAAAAAAATCCTAAACATGACCTGAGTGGGTGTCAATTTGTAGCAATCTAGCGTGAAATTGAAAGGGTGTCCTGCCTGCTCCACTCAGGCTGCTTCTCTGTGGGGCAACAGGAGGCAGGTGGGAGACTCAGGACTGGGCTGCTTATCTGTGGGGCAGCAGGAGGCAGATGTGAGACTCAGGACTGGGCTGCTTCTCTTTGGGGCAGCAGGAGGCAGGTGTGAGACTCAGGGTTGGTCTGCTTCTCTGTGGGGCAGCAGGAGGCAGGTGTGAGACTCAGGGTTGGTCTGCTGGGGCTGCCTCTTTGTGGGGCAGCAGGAGGCAGGTGTGAGACTCAGGACTGCCCCGCTGGGGCTGCTTTTCATTCAAACCGGGCTGTGGGCGGAGCTACGCCTCAGACGCTGAGCTCGGCGCAGACGCGGTCAACTTGTTGGCAGGAGCCGCAGCGCTGCTGTTTACGGACGCGTGTCTCCCGCAGCCCATAGAGCCCTCACACCTCCGAGCACATCACCGAACAGCTCTGCTGAATGACCGCGTTCCACACCGAGCTGCTGCTGCTCTTGAACCCGCGACTCCGACATCTCCCAAACAAAGGGGTGCGCTCTGCTCCGACGCGGGTGTACCGGACGGGAAGCAGCGGTCTCCAACCCGACTTTATTCTTTTTTTTTTTTTTTTACAGAAACTTAACATGGAATAAGAGCTTCATCGACTCTGATTATTATCTAAACTCAAACAGATGGCTGTAGAACATTTCTAAGGTCCGCTCGGACTTTTGGAAGCCAGAAAGCAGCATGGATAACTTTTTCACAGAGGTAAGAACACATTTCTATTCTACAGATGTTGTTCTGACAGGATCAGCGGAAAAGACAAATGTTTGTGTTCAGGCTTTAAATGCGGAATCCTGTTTCTCTCTCCTTCGTGTTTAATCTCCTATCTTGTGTTAAACTGATAAAGCACACGAGCCAGTTCCCGGTTTATCAAAGGGAAAAGTTCGGAGCTTCCCGGAGGAATTCTGTGGCATTTCCTTACCTTTCCTCTCGTCCAAGTCCCCCCCCCCCATCTCTCTCTCGTTCTTGCAACTTTCGCTCTTTTTTTCTTTCTTTTTCTCCTCGGTTTCCTCTCTCTTCCTTTTCCCGTCGCTATTATTAGAAGCAAGCTGGAGCTGGTCTTGGATCAAAGTAAGCAGCACGAAATATAATTCCAGATGTTAAATCTGATCATTTGGCATCCTATCATTCAGACATCAAACTCAGACGCACATTTACTTCGTTTGAATTCCCATAATAAATATTATCACGGTTTCCAGTGACCTCAAACTCCTAAACTCCTGTCCTCTTCGTTTTTTTGGAACCATAAAGGAACCAGATATGTCTCATTAATTAGAGATTCAGTTTCTAAGACCTTTCCAAGTTTTTTGGTTGGGGGGGGGGGTCCCCATGCCCATCCAGGGGAGAGCGTCTTGGGCACTGGGCAGACACACCGATGACACGGCGCCAATCCATCGCTGGGTACACACTCACACACACAGTCTCACACACATACACACACTACACAGGGCAATTTATAGCATTCAATTTACCTTAATGTTTTCTGAATGTGGGAGGAAACCGGAGAACCCGGAGGAAACCCACACAGACATGGGGAGAACATGAAAACTACACCCAGATAGGGATTTAAACCAAGAATCCCCAGCGCTAAGAGGCGAATGTGCTAACCACTAAGCCACCGTGCGACATGTCTTGTATGATGTATCCATCCATCCATTATTTTCCGCTTATTACTAGGGTCGCGGTGGGGTTCCCCATGCCCATCCAGGGGAAAACATCTCAAGGCGCTGGGCAGATACACCCAGGACAGGGCGCCAATGTATATCGCTGGGCACACACCCACTTACACATTCACACAAACTATGTGGGCATTCAATTTACTTTTAATCTATGCTTTTGGACTGTGGGAGAAAAACAGAGAACATTGTGAAAACCCATGCGGGCACAGGGAGAACATGGAAACTCCACCCAAATGGGGATTCGAACCGGGAACCCTCACCGCTAAGAGGCGAACGTGCTAACCACTTAGCCACTGTGCCGCCCTTTATGATGTATTATCCAATTATTTTGAAATGACTTATTCTCTAATTTATTTCATACAGGCTATACATAAATGACCATACATTAAGTGTTTTACATTGTAGAACCAGACATCTATAGGGAACTACTAAGCTGCTACTGTCTGCGACCTAACCCACTACAGTACTATACTAACCAGGTTGTACTCATTTTTAAGGGGAATACCCATGAGCACTTACTTGACTCTGTCTGTTGGCAGCTGGTCTGAGTTAAACAAAGAGAAAAGATGCTGGTCCATTTAAAGTAGCTATGATCAGCTGTTAGTTTCAGAATTTAACATTGTGCACACGATGAGTGACAGACAGCAGTGGTTTGTCAGGATACATTCAAAAGGGTTAAACCAGGGGTAAAGTGATAAAGTGAAGATGCCAATAGATCCTTCTGACATTGTTTTACCACAAAATGTATATGAAAGAACAATCTGGTATAAAAATGTTTATTTTCACAATTCATTCAATGGTAGCTCAGTGGAGGCAGAGGTAGCTCAGTGGTTAGGGTGATGGACTATCAATCAGAAGGTTGTGGGTTCAAATACCAGATCCACTGGAATTACCAATGTGGGTTTTTGAGCAAGACCCTTAACCCTCATTGCTCCAGAGTCCTGTATCAACCTTGTGTTCTGACCCCAACCAAGTTGGTATACTTGGCTTACACTTTTATCCAAAGTGTAAGCCACTTTGGATAAAAGCGTCTGCTAAATGTAATGTGAATGCTTAATCCTCTACATAGGTCATGGTGGGGTGCCCATGCCCATCCATGGGAGAACGTCTCGAGTGCTGGGCAGATACACCCAGGACAGGGCACCAATCCGTCACTGGGCACACTCACTCACACTGCCACACTCACTATACGGGACAATTTAGAGCATTCTTGAATCCATGTTTTTGGACTGTGGGAGGAAACCGGAGAACCTGTAGGAAACCCACGCAGACATGGGGAGAACGTGGAAACTCCACCCAGATTGGGATTCGAACCAGGAACCACCGACTGTGCCACCACTAAGCCACCCTGCAGCCCATTGTCACTATTACCTTTCTGTTTCTTTAATGGCAGTGTAACTCAATATAAGCCACTCAGCCGTGTACAACTCTAAAGACACAATTCTTTCATATTTAGAGATTCAGATAACACTTAACAAACTGTATAGAATACTGTACATTTAAGAAATTTACATTTAAATGTGTTTTCATCACAGACCAATGAGAAATAATCAAAAGCTGTCCCATTGCCCCCTAGCTGCCTCTGAATATCAGCCGAAATGTCCTCAATTCTTTCAGAGGCACAAAGGCAGACACATGATGTGGTAAAAGGCGGAATTACACTTAAAAGTGTATTTATTTATTTAGGCCATAACTAACACATTATACGCCTCGGGCCGTTCGGAATCTCACAGCAGGCCGTGATTGGCCTGCGGGCCGGAGTTTGGACACGCCGGGCTTAATCAATGCATTATTTCTAATGAACTTATAGTGAACATTTAGTTGGTTAGCAATTAGTTAGTTTACACACAATTTTTAAACAGATCAGCATTAGTAGATGAACAATACAATAAATTAATAAGTAATTTTCTATCATTGGGAACATTGTTAAATTTTACACTTTACTCATTGTGACCGTTGCAATATTATATGATAATGTGCTTGATGGGCTCTTTTTAAATGGATTTTCTGTTTACTTTTTCCTTGAGAAAGCATTTGCTGATACTTTTGTACTTTTTTTTCCTAATGTTGTTTGGCTTAGGTTTTCACTATTAAAAAAATATTTTTTTGTTGTTACTGGTTCTGAAACAAGTTTAGTTGAGAAAGCTTTTTATTGTCGTTTAAACTAAATGATCATACAAACAAGCAAACTCTGTTTTCAATCATTCTAAATAAAATTTAAACTAGTGGACTTGGCTTAGAGACAACAAAGTACGCCTCAAAATGATGGTGTATTGATTTGGAATTAAATGGCCATAAATGTAAAATAGGGTGTGGGGTGTTTGGTGTTTACTAATTGACGCACAGGGTGGAGAGGAAGGCACGAGGCGCTTGGCGTATATAGCGATTGATTGGTGCATGGGTAAAGTGGAAGGGATGAAGTGGGGCGGCTAACGTGAAGCTAATGCTACAACTTGAACGTCAACGGCAAAAAGGACATCTGACTAAATGTATCTGATCCTACAGAATCTATTTGCTTCCCAAAAACCTTAATAAGGACTAAATTAAAGACTTTTATTTTGCCAAATAACCAAATGGGTGAGTGACTTTGATGAAATGTGCCTGTAAAAAATGCTTACCACCCGGGCATATAATGGGTAATGCCTATTTTACGTATATAAACTCCAAAGCCATCACTCTTTCAAAAACAATTGCCATTCAGCTTTTAGGTTGTTATAACGTTTAACATATTAGACACAAGCGCTTTCTCTTTTCTTTCCATTTAACCAGATTTAACTACATTTACCTACAGCAGCGTGTGGCCGGGTACATAATAAACAAAATGAATGATTTCAAAATACAAATACAATTGTTTTTAAACAGGTTTTATTATGAAAAAATATAGATTATGTATATAATACCAGAACTTTTCACATATAGTCGATGTGAACAATAAATAATTACCTACATTTTACTTTAATAATAAATTTGTAATAAAAGTTGAGATAATTTGTAAAAAACAATTTACCGGTTAATATAAATGATAACTGGTATGAAATTTCCTGCTTTTAAATCGATAAACCGATTGCCACCTAGCCATCTATTCAGATGCCGTATGATGACTGCTGCTGATTGTGTAAGCTCGCATGATGAATGAGTAGATATAACCTGTTGAAAGGTGCTCTGTTTCATTGTGCTCGCGTCAGTAGTGCGACAGTCCATGTGTGAATCACACCATAAAGAGACCTGGACTGGTTAGAGCTGTTACTTTTTTCACCCGAGGGGTTTGATTAAAGCATGACGTATAAGAAACCACATCCTTCTTTCTCCAGGTAAAAAATACTTAAGTAGGCGGTCATGAAAATGACGTTTAGAAACCGAATTTTGCTTTGGTTGTGATCCCAAGGTCTCTAACTAGATAATGAAATGGCTCCTGTGCACTCAGGCTTGGCTTGCTAGTGTCAAATATCACCCAGCCACTGCCTGTCATCTAGAAAAGCAAACACAAAAGAACCAGTATTTAAAGGAAAGGCCACAACATACAGAATCCAGTCACTGGCAGACATCAGCTTTTATGATCAACAATGTAGAATACAATGTGAGTAAGGATATCACAGTGAAAATGACTTTGCTGTATGACAAACATCTTATCTACCACATCTGGATTAAATCTGTGATTACAGATGCTTTCAACATTACCCATCCAATAAAACCTGTTCAGTTAAAAAACAAAAAAGAATTATAGGCACAATGGTTATTATGAGTAAATAAGATTCACTTTTTGGTCAACTAAACATTCATTCATTCATTCATTCATTATCTTCCGCTTATTCCTTTATCAGGGTCACGGGGGGGTTCCCCATGCCCATCCAGGGGAGAACGTCTCGGGCGCTGGGCAGATACACCCAGGACAGGGC
>JAOUQT010061506.1:0-10517 GCA_025769995.1 Xyliphius kryptos
CATATACATAATACCTAGCATAAGGGATTTTACATAAAAAAAAAACTATTCTGTATTTCTCAGTCAGTCAAGTAATAATGAGTTAAAAGTCCTAGTTCAGCAATCTTTTAATACTCATTAAAAAATAGCATTATAATTAAAAGATATTTAATCAATTATTATTAGAGTAATGAACCGGCTCAGTTTGCAGCATGCTAGCCTTTTCATCTACATTTTGTACCACAGTGTTCAAAATTCCCCTTTATTTATGCAGTCAAGCGTAATGAGTCAGCAAAAAGTTCACAGCAGTCGTTCCAAAAAAAGGTCAGCATGATTTCATCCGGAAATCCAAACATTTTAAAATGACCATGCAACATATTAAACTTCATACAGCAGCTGCTTTCTACTATACATGTATTTTTTTATTTGTTTTATTTGTCAGGCTGTATACCAAAGACACAAGGTTCTGTAAAATAAAACAGAGGGCACGGTTTTGTGGAAAAACAATTAGCCAAGCTTTTCTCCGAAGACGGTAAAACACCAAGTGACTCAGTGAAAATGCAACATAAATCAGGAAATAAAACACATTCAGCTTTCAGGTCAGTACTCAGAATACCAAATATTCATTTACTCTGTGTAGCAAACTCAAGTGTATGCATTTTAATTTAGTGCAAAATACACTTTGATTTTCTAGCAGAAGAGACACAGAAATTCAAACTTCCAGTGATGTGCAAAAGTGCGCCTTCAATATCTAAAGAATTTAAAAACATGAAAGTTTACATCTATCCAACTAAAGAATACAGTCACCAAGACAACTGCAAAGAGACTAAGATTTTAATTTTGATCCTCTTTCTACATATTTCCTACTTGCCAAGTCAGACTGCACGATTTTGCATGATTATTTGTAGGTTTCACAACAGCAAGGCTTTCTTCAGTGAAAATAGCCATTGTTCTAATTTTGTACATTCCCCATGGGGTTCTCCCAAAGTGCAAAAACTTGGAAGTGGAAAAGCACTTCCACAGAAAATATGAATTTATTGCAGGTTAATGTTTGTATACACTGTAAAACATGAAAACGTAAGTGGAAAATTTTTTTTATATAATTTTTTTGTTGGTTATTTTCCTATTTACTTGAATCTAGTTTTTGAAAACTTGTTTTAAGAAAATAAGAGAAATTAACTCATTATATTGGCGGGTAATTTTTATTTAACATTTTTTCTCATATATTTTTAATATTGTTTAGGATTTTCCCTACTTTTATCCCACAAGAGCCATGATTATCGCCACCATCTCTGTTCAGAAAAAGTGGACTAAATGAACAATTTATTTTCGACAGTTTACCACAGCATAAACGGACCAACATTCTGGAATTAATAGTGGACCTGAGTGTATCTAATTATCTTCTGTTTAATCCTCCACTAGGGTCATGGGTTTCCAATAACCATTAAAGGAGGAACATTATAAGCATTGGGAAGATAAACTCAGGGCAGTGTGTTTAACAAAAACACCCAAACACAAAATTCATATAAACATATGTGACTTTAGAGTAATTACTAACTTATCAAAATCCCTAAACACTAGTTGACCTCACAAAATTAAGTGCTCTAATTTGATCAGATCCTGAGTGGAAATCTATAAAGCTGTCTGCTAAGTAGAAATACACTGAGCTCTGCTGTATGCTTTTACCATGTGTGGTGCAGCTACTATCAATATTGCTTTGAAATTGTACTGCAAACATCACACCCAGAATACGGATTTAAAATCCAATTTAAACTTTTGACTGCAAAACTCAAATTCATGGATAGGAACTGAGAGGGGAAAAAAAACTAACAAAAACTGCTTCATATTAATAATTTATACAATACTAATTGTATAAATTATTGCACTGATTACAAATGGAGTCATGTCCTGTAAACCTTAGATGTATGACGTACGTATGGGTTTTTAAACTAGACAGATTTCTATACAAAAAGTGAATACCCAGTGATATCGGGATTTCATAATTACAATACAGAAGTTAGGGAAGAAAAAAAAAAGGAATTTGCATTTTATGAACAAAAACGGCATCGGCTAAAAGACTGCACTGATAAGATTTTTATATGCATTGGACTTCCTACCTCCAAAGGTAGGCAAATGTGTCACAGATACCCCAAAAAATGTTTGAACACCCCAGTTTAAATTTCATAGAGATTAGTTTTTCCTAAATTTGAATAACATTTCTTCAAAAGGGAACAAAGCGATGCACATTTTAGTGCATAGTTAATATTTTGCTATAGAAAAGTCATGTAAAAATATGTGAATATCTGTAGACTTTAAGTATTTAAGTATTTTTTTAGTATTTGTTTTATTCTATTTCAAGTACTAAAATTCAATATTAGAACCTTCAAAATATGTTTGCAAGGTATGTACTAAAGTACTAAAATTAAACTGCTGATATAAGGACGTCAGCACCAACGTAGAATTTCTATACTTTTTATTTTAGTTTGTTCTGTTTTTTTTTTCTTCCACTTCCTGATACATAAACAACATAATGCTGGTGAATCATGACAATACAAGTGAAGCTATGGACCAAATATTCAATAAAATAGAACAGTGATTATTAATGTTTCTTATAAATGGTTAATTCTGGTCCTTAAATCTGATTGGCTGAGCCATTTATCCAGCTGTGACATAACTGACAATAATGCACACATCTGACCACTTCACATTTATATCAATGCATGACATTTATGGTAAATTATGTACCATAAATAGAAATTCAGATTAATACAAACAGTGAGACATTTCTCAATGAGCACTAAGCTGGCATCCCGTCACTTAATGATCAATTTTAACTTTAAAATCTGGACTAGATTATGTCACAGAAGACCAGTTATTTAATATTTATAAATTAAACCTTGTTTTATCTTTCCGTAACTGTTTTGTTAACGCTATAAGGCACCTGAGGTTTAATATTATTGTAAATAAATCATGAAAAAGAGATGTAATGGCACTCAGCCACCCACTGCTAAACTTCCCATGAGTTATTCACAACAATGCACACCCTCTTGTGCCTTAACAGTATTAACTTACTAATATCAACTACTATTTATAAATCTTGTAAACATGCTATTTAAGCAGGGGTGTTTAAACATTTGATTGAGCCCGAATAAAGATGGTTTAGAACACTGTACTTTAGAAACAATGTGTGTAAAACAAGCCTGATAAGTAAAACTACTGCTTTGAGCTGCATAACTTTTTTTTTTTGTTTTTTTTTTTGAATTGTATAACCCCAGGTCCCCCCCACCTTTATTTGTGTATAAATATTACATCCTTTTGTCAAAGTTTACCTGAAATCCCCAGGTAATTATAAATAATAAACATTCTTAAACATTCTGGACAATCTGAGAGCGATGCATGATGGACATCTTGTATCTTCTAGGCTCTTTATCAAGTCTAATGAATTTAATGCCCTTACATACCTACCAAAAACTTACCTCAACAGCTTAGCTCAATGTATAATGGCAATCCATATACATAAATATTAACATTCATATATTACAAGGTGCTAAAACCAAAATCACACGAGGCTGTGACCAAAACAAATCAGCACAAGTTTTTAGGGAACAGTGCTAGATGAAGTGGTGAGCTTGCTGCGTCTGACCCTTTATGAACTGGTGGAAGAGCAGACAAGGTGGCGATGAAAGGCTTGAACAAGTCCTAGGCGTTTTCCTCAAGGCACTTCTAGGTAAAGCTTTCCATTGAGTAGCACCTTTGACAGTTGCGCATAGCCAAAAAAACAAAAAGCCCTTGAGCAATAAAGAGGGTTTTGCACGGTGGCTCACAGCAAGATGAAGCCCAGGATGTAATGGAAGAGTTTGTTTCGATTGGCCTGAGTTTGGAAAGCAGCACTCAGCTCCAGGTAGCACGAGCCATTCTCCCTGCACTCTTTTAGCACCTGTAAATCACAAGCATTAAGCCCTTACTGCACATATGTCCATGATGATTTTTAATGTTTCCAGTTGGTCAGTGATAAAAGGTAATTTTCAAGCCAATTACATGGTGCTTTTTAAATACGCAATTATAACTTTCTGAAATTTTGTATTAGCACATCAATATTAGATTACATGCACCACGCTATAAAAAGAAAAAGTATAATTTAGAGAAACATAGTCCAACAGACCATAAAACAAAAGCAGTAAATAAGTCTGACAATGAAATTTGGCAATACATATCAAGCTAGCAGAGGGTTAAACAAAAAAAATATTATATTTCTTTATTAGAAATCAAATTAGGCTATTAGTTTTATTACTTAAGAAAGCTGCCAGAAAACAGATTTTCTATATTTAAGGATATATTTCAGCAGTTTTGTTTTGTTTCACATGCTACTTTTAGTGGCCACATAGTTTCAATGAATTAAGGTTGTATTATAAATAGGATTTGTAAATTGTGGGCCAAAATGATGTAATCTAGATCTATCCACCCATAAAAAAAGGTTTTAATCATGTATTACTTTCCCCACTTTGAAGAGAAAATGGCAAAACCACAAAAAACAAATATTACAAATTAGAAACTTCACAGTCAAAAACATAAATAGATTTTTCCTGACAGCATTTTAAGAAGAGCACAGTATATTTGTCTCTTACCGCCATTTCTTTAAATGTTTTCACTGTATTTTTTACGAGGTAGTGTGTAGCACTTTCTCCTGAAAAAAAAAACAAAAAACAAAACATAGGTGTCAATTATTTGGACGTCAACTGGGGAACTACATGGTGCATCTACAGTCTTGTGAAAAAGAAAGTACACACAAATTTAATTGTATGCATCAGGAAAAACACATTTGCCCTAAATGCAGAAATATAAAGTGCAACAATATGGTAATTTACTTTTTGATGCAACATTCAAGTAAGCTGATAAGACTGACCATAGGCTGCCAGGCCTTTCTCTGTGCGAGTGAGCAGATACTTGAAAAGTTTGTGTGTATACTCTCTCTCGGTCATGGGTGAGAGCAGGCCGTGTACAAAGATGGCTGCTCCACTGTAGGCTTCCAGCACTGGGCTGAGAATTCGCTGCAGAAATGTGAAAAACTCCTGATGCTCAGAGGATGAGCTGACCTGCAAAACATTTGCATTAGTAATGGAAACTGGTTGCTGGTATACTTCACGACATATGTTTTATTGTAACATTTAACTAAACCTTTGTGTGACCGCAGTCATTTTATTACCAGAGTTGACAGGGTTTATCATAAGATCACAGGTCTGACAGTGGTATGCAAAAGTTTAGGATCAGCAATTTAATTTAAATATAACATATAGCAGACGAACACAGTGATATTTAAAAATAGCAATAGAGGGCTTTGAAAAAAATAAATGAGGTTTATACAATTTACTGATAGAGAGTAATAACTACTCAAACAAAATCAGGCAGGTACATAAATGTAGGCACCCCCACTGAAATTATATCAATATTGAGTAGATCCTCCTTTTGCAGAAGTAAATGCTTTCTATACCTTCCAATGAGCGTCTGGATTCTGGTTAAAGGTGTTTTGGATAATTTGTCTCCAGTTCAGTCAGGTTTGATGGTTTCGAGCATGAATAGCCCGCTTTAAAAATCACACCACAGATTTTCAATAATATTTAGGGTGACTGAGCTGGCCATTTCAGAACGTTATAATATACACAACTTGTTTATAAATGCCTTGGAAGATTTTGAGCAATGTAGGGTAGTTTTCTTTAACTTTGTCACTGATTCTTATACATTGTTTTCGAAAATCTGCTTTTATTGACTGAAATCCACACGAGCCTCAAATTTAAAAAGACTCCCAGTACCTGCACTGGCCACCAAATTTTACTGTGGGTAGCCTAGTGTTTGTCTTGGAGTGCTGTGTTTTTATCCGCCATGCATGCTGCCCCATGTAGAAATAACTAAATTTTAGTTTCATCAGTCCACAACACCTTATTCCAAAATGAAACTGGCATGTCCAAATGTGCTTTAGCATACCTCAAGCTACTCTGTGGCATGTGTACTCTCCCATAAAGCCTCTCCTTGTGCAAAGTGCGCTAAAAAGGTGAACAGTGCACAGTGACCCCATCTGCCGCAAGATGATGTTGCAGGTCTTTGGAGGTGGTCTGTGGGTTCACCATGACTGCGCTCACCATCTAAGATTTTTCATGCCTACCACTTCGAACATAACTTGAACTGTGCTAAATGTTCCTAACAGTGGAAACCACTAGCTCAAATCTTAGATAGCTTTTTGTGTCCTGTCCCTAAACCATGATGCTGAACAAGCTTTGTTTTCATGTCTTTTGAGAGTTGTTTGGAGGTTTTCATGTTACCACACTTCAGAGAAGATGCAAAGAGAAGAAAACCTTGCCATTGGCCACCTTAATCATTTCTCATAATTGTATTCACTTGTGTATGTAGGTCAAGTGTCAATGAGCTTAAAAAAACAAATTTTGTGCTCAAATAAATAGTGCTAAAGATATTTAAAACAGCAAAACAAGGGTGACCGAATTTACGCAATAATTGTTTGAATAAATCTTGTGCACACATTCTGTAAAACCTATAAACTTAATTTCTCAAATATTATTGTATTCGTCTGCTATATGATATATTTGACTGCAATTGCTGATAAAAACAACCAATGATTTATGAAGGAAATTCATGAAAAGTATCAGGGGTGCCCAAACTTTTTGCATAGGCAAACATTCCACATACGGTTTGTAGGTAAAAATTTTTCACATGACAAAGTATGTTATACACATATGGAGAGAGGGGAGAGCAGGGATGATCATAGCGGAACTTTTTATGCAATTCAAGGTGCTGATATTGCTTATTGCTTCTTCAGGAGTCGTTAAATTAGTCTTAACTGCTCATTAAGTGGAAGAAAAAACTGTGTGTTCAAATATTGAGTACAGCACATTAACCAGTTTAAAGAAGTAACTGTGGCAGCAATGACTGTTATTCTGGCTCAATTTTCTTTACAACTTTACATTTGTTTATTGGATTTTGTGGACATCAAAGCTCTGCCACAGCATTTCAGCTGGTCTGAAGTCAATAAAACATGGTGGTATATTTAACAATTAAACATCTTTAATTTGGCAGTAGGATACTGATTTTGTAATTTGTTCCGATACAGCTTTGACAACCTTGTCACATTAGCCAGTTTTCTAATTGTACTGTGATAAACAAGCATTTAATGTTAACAGAAGCCTATATGTCTAAAATGTAGCTCATGGGTAAATTTACTAAGCATTCCATGATTTGACCTTGGTGTAAAAGCGTTCATTTTGGGGAAAATAGCAACTAAACTGTTTTACAGAGAAATTCCTGCACGAGGGTTGGTCCCCATATACTGAAAAAAAACGTTCAAGTACTTTTGCCACTTACAGAAATGCAATAATACAATGTTTTCCTTAATAAATTTTTAGGCAGAAATACATTTTTTTTTAAGGATTTACAAATTCTCATGCCCAAAACCTGACATTTATCATGAAATCAGTTAGAACACAAAGCCCTACTCTATTCACTGTTTTAAATTCGAGGTATTTTTTGCCAGTTTCCAGTAACTAAACACTCAATTTGGGAAGGGAAATTACACAAATTACCTGTAGTGTCAACTTTCATTTCTATATTTTTGCATCTAAAGCAAAACATTGAACACATCTGTGCCATTAGTCATGTAAAGCTTTTGGCCTAGCAATGAATTACCAACAAAATATAAACTTTGTCTGATTTCATACAATTACATTATGCATTTCTTATTATTTTTAAATGACAGTTTAAGAATAATTAGCATGTAAGCATTTTCTCATTCATTTACTGCCTCCTAAACTGAATGATGCCTCATAAAGCAGCAAAGAATGATGGAAAGGATGATTTTCTTTATTCAAACAGCATAAAACAGTTGATATCGGCTTTCGGTTTTCTCCTGTTCATTTGTTGGCAAGACGGGTCACAACAAAACAGGATCTTTAATTAAGTGATCTGTGTTTTAACACATGTTCTTAAACTGAGCACCTTCAGATGTAAATGATTTACCTTCAGGTAACGGTCCCTCTGCTCTTCCCCAAAATCACTGTCCTCATCCTCATCGTCACTCCTCCATGATAATGGCTCTGGGAACTTTTTGGGCCAGGGCTCCTCTGAGGGACTCAGTTCTTCATGCTCTTCCTAAACATGTAGTTGAAAATGAACCACTGTACTTGTAAATTAGCAAACACATTCGTTTAATTGAGCCACTGGGGTAATTAACGCACATGCCAGAGGATCCAAAGCGCTTAAAACAGTATTATTGCAAACAAATCGACATACAAAACAAAATGCCACCTTTGCTGTCAGGGGCACGTGCTGCAAGCTCTCGCCACGCTGTGGCTCACCCGTTTATTTAGGCGGCATAGAGATAATTGGCAGAACCTCTGGCAAGTGCGTTACTACCACTAATTCTCTGGTAATCCCTGCCACAGAGACCTATAAATAAAACAGATCTGTAAGAGCTAAACTAAACATAACCTGATTTAGTTTCTTGCCACAGTACCAAAAGGCTAGTAAAAGCCAGAACTTAATGTACCTTTAATATTGTTTAAATCCATATAAAATAATATCTATGTTTACAGGTGCTTCCAAACTGCTAAAATTGTTTCTCTTTTTTATAAACTACTAAAATGAGCCTTTTTATTTATTTATCTGGCAGAAACATAATGATAATTGTTCTTGAAACTAGAAATAAAAAGGTACACAAGCTGGTTTAAAAGAAATGAAGACACAGGGGAGAGGGAACTGACCTCAGCAACAATCAGCATACCATACTGGATGAGCCTAGACACGGCATCATGGAAGACCTGGTATATAGTTTGACACGGCTTGGAAAAGAAAAAGTTGCCATTAGTTAGTGTTCAGCATTATATTGTTTAAAAACCTGCCTTTGCACAAGATTTCTAGTAAACCTTGTAGCATGGCTGCAATACACAACAGAAATAATCCCCCCCAAAAAAAACCCACTCACCAGAGCAACGAGTACTTCGTTAGAAAGGAAGTGGGAAAGCCCTGCAGCTCTGTGAATAAGTCTCTCCTGACTTAGCAGAGCTGCAGAACGGTTGTTACCCTCCGTCTCATCACCTTGCTCTCGCAACATTGCCAGTAAGCTGCATGCTAGCAGAGAAAACATGTTTATTCTCACCACTTCAAATACAAGCCTCAAAACAAATGTATGCATTACCTTAACATGCCCGACTTGTTAATCATATTTGCTATAGAATTAGATGAGCAGATGATGTAACCATCAGTGCAAATGCACTACATAAAAAAAAGTTTATGTAGTTTTATAAAGTTTATCCTACAAATTACAGATCTAGTTGCTTTAGAAAAAATAAACTCTATAGAACAACTTACAGTTTTATAGAAACACTATAAAACTCCTCTCACAAATCATGTGAGATTTGGAGTCTTTGGAAATTCTGATTATTTACCCAGAAGAATTTTTTTTGAGGTCAGTCACTGATGTAAGATAAGAGGGTCTGGCTTAGAAGCTCCATTTTAGATAATTCCAAAGCCATTCAGTGGGGCTGAGGTCTCTGTGTGGGTTAGTAATGTTCCTCGACATAACTCACGTCTTCCACTCATCAAAGATTAACAGTCACACTACTGCTCTTACCTGAAAACCCCTTTGAGTCTATGCAAATAACATTTTATAAAGAATGTAAACAAAACTCAGTTTTTATTTCTGCCACCAATGCATCTCCAGGGTAACCTGAGGCATGCTAGATGTAGGGTTTCTTCAGTTCAATGTGATGCATTTTATTTCCTGATTGATGTTTCAAACAATTTATATAAAATGATACATATAAAAAAATAAAGAGAACACAAACAACACAATGTAACTCCAAATCCACCACATTTCTGTGAAATCATCCTGTCCAGTGAGGAAGGAATACTGAATCAATTTCACTGGCTGTAAAGGCAAATGGAACAGAAAACAGGTGATTTGGATCAGTTTTTTTTTTTTTTCTTGTCAACAAATTCTACTCTCTACTAAATAAAGATTTTCAAATGAAATATTTAATTCATTGAGATCTAGGATGTGTTATTTTAGAGTTCCCTTTATTTTTTTGAGCAGTGTATTCATATTTCATTTAGGTAAGAAATTAAAAAATATATGTATGCACTGTGCTTAAGGCTGTAAAGTGACAAACACAATATTTCTCTGTATCAACATATAAACGTTAGTTGATAAAATTATGTAATCAGTAGTTCCGGTCCCTAAAGCTGAGCCGTTTGTCCAGGCATGACTTTATTGTCAATAAGGCACATCACTGACCACTTCACCGCTTCATTTGTATTGGTGCATAATATACATTTCATTATTTCTTGATTTTTTTTAATAAACTGAATTCAAAAATTTTTAGTTGATCATTAGCGTTTACTTTTAAAAGCCAGACTTTAAGAATATCGTGGAAGACCAGTTTATTACCAATTTTTCTTTCAATAAACACAATTATTCACAATAAGGCACAACCTTGCTTTATGAAGATATGTTTCTTGGTCGTTTAACAATTTAAATT
>JAOUQT010061514.1:0-10517 GCA_025769995.1 Xyliphius kryptos
AGTTACACCAGTTCTGTCAGGAGGAATGGGCCAAAATTCCTGCCAACTATTGTGAAAAGCTTGTGGAAGGATATCCATAACGTTTGACCCAAGTCTTACAGTTTAAGGGCAAAAGTACCAAATACTAATGAATGTATTTAAACTTTTGAGTTTGAAGAAAGTAATAAAAATTGCCCTAAAATAATTCCTCTTTCATTATTTAGCAAACAGAAATAATTGTGGTAATCCTAACTGACCTAAAAAGGCAAAAGTTTATTCTGATTTCATGTCAAACAGTGAGAAAAAAATGCATATGTGTCTTTTTATATAGTGTATGTAAACTTTTGGTTTCAACTGTACTATGTTATGTGACATTTTGTGTGCAAACAAAGTTCTATTTATAAAAATAGCATGATGAGATACTGTTTTAATGACTTATTAAAGAAATCTTCATGCTTGTCTAAATGCCATTAAAATGAGATCGCTATTTTTAACTACTTAAGTGTTACGTTAGCGTGCCGGTTGAGGAAACAGGTAGCTCGCACGGAGGGGCGCTGGAAGGAGCAGGTAACCAGGTGAGGATTCCAAATAGAGAGATTTATTTGCATGAAAGCTAAGTACACACACAATGACCGACACGCAACATAAACTACAAATAATACAGGACAGGGACGAAACGGAAGGCGAGGGCATATAAAATAAAAGTCCCTGTCACGTGACAATCGGGGAACGAATAAACAAACAGAAACAGTTAACTAACTAAATGGGGAGAACATGAAGTTAATTAACTGAACATACTAAACAAGGCAGGTGAGCCGAGCGCACCTGACAGTTCGCCCCCTCTTTTTGACGAGCGTCCACCGCAGGGGGCGCGACGAGCAAAAAAAAAAAAAAAGGATCCCCGCCTCTCCGGCGGGCCAGGGCTCTTCGTCCCTCAGGCGGACGTCACGGTGGACGGCCCTGAGTTCTGCGTCCTCCAGGGGGCCGACAAGGCGGGCGGCCCAAAGTTCCCTGTCCTATGACCACCGTGGAAAGAGGAAATGTCCGCGGCCTCCATGGGACTGTCAGTGAACCTGTCAGCGGCGTCCGTGGAACTGTCAGTGGCCTCAGTGTGAATGACATCGGCGGCCTCAGTGTGAATGACGTCGGCGGCCTCAGTGTGTATGACGTCGGCGGCCTCAGTGTGGATGACGTCGGCGGCCTCAGTGTAAATGACGTCGGCGGCCACAGCGTGAATGACGTCGGCGGCCTCTGTTGACGTGACTTCGGCGGCCTCTGTTGACGTGACATCGGCAGCCTCTGTTGACGTGACATCGCCGACCTCTGTTGACGTGACATCAGCAACCTCTGTCTGGCGGGCATCGGCCTCAGTGGACTGGGGTTCCGGAATCGGCCTCTGTGAATTGGGCGGATCCGTTATTGACCTCACTGGACTGGGCGGCTCCGGTATCGGCCTCACTGACCGGGGAGTCCTCTGCCTGCCACGTCCAGGTCATGGAGACAGCGTCACTTGGAGAGTCTGACGAGCTTTCCTGCTCTCCGCTGTCTCTGTTTTTAGGTGTGACGGGGGGAGACGGCCGTTTAATGGCGCAGCGCGAGAAATCTGATGAGGCGCCGGGCGAATTTGGGAGCGTGGAACGAGGGAGGAGGTCCCCGCTGAGGAAAAATTCCAACATTTCATCCTCGGACAATATGTCCTCAGAAAAAGCGGAACCTTTCCCACAGCAATACTCCACCACCTCGTTCCACCACCACTGGGCCGTCATGGCGTACCCCTGCCAATCCGAAAAAAAAACACACGCCAAAAAGGGGGAAAATAAAGGAAATGGCCACTCACCTGGCAAAGACTGCTCCAAATTTGGGCGGTCGGTGATTCTGTTGCGAATTCGCGTAGTGAGCCAAAAGGGGAGCTCGCAGCGGCGAGCTGGAAGGAGCAGGTTGCCAGATGAGGGTAAAAAACGAAGTATTTTATTAAGTGTCGCGGGACACGCAGACACAGAGAAAACGACACGCGAACGCAACAACTACAAATAATAGAAAATCACCGACAGGGACGAGACGGAAAAGGCAAGACTAAATATAAGAGGGTCCCTGTCACAAAAGTAACCAATAACCAAAAAGGAATAGTTAATTAACTAATAAAAACACAAAATAAGTTAATTAACTAGACGGGGACAAAAGCAAAGGGAAGGAGCGCCGTGCGTTTCTTAACAGTTTACTTGTTAACATGCGTTCTGCGGGCAACAGGGTGGTGAAGTGTTTAAAAAGTCAGCCTCGAATCGGAGGATCCAGATTCGGATCCTGATCTGGGCGGAGTTTCCAGGTTCTCCCTGTGTCAGAGTGGGTTTACTCCAGGGTCTCCGGTTTCCTCCCACAGTCCAAAAACATGGTTTCAAGGTGAAGTGGCTTCTCTTAATTGCCCCTATGTAGTGTGTTCCCAGCGATGGATTGCATCTGCTAGAAGCTTTGTAGGTGTCCAAATACTTCTCCTCCATTGGTGCCTGGCCTCATGACAAAACAGGCATAATGTATTTGAACATGTGGAACAATGGGAGGGGCCTTTAAAAATACCACGTTTTACAAGTTTAACAACCACATGTTTTCTTTCGGTCACTGTAAACCAAAAGAAAAGCTTTTGCTGACATCAGTCAATGTTACCCGCCACACGCCATTAACTTCGGTGAAGATGTCACAGATGAGAACCCGCGGGCGACTAGCTGATGCCCACCTGGTGATTTGTGCTCAGCCTGGCTGTACACACCAGTGGCTCCACCAGACGCATAGCAGGCTGCTGGCACTCTCTCCACGCAGGCTGCAAGCACAACATTAAGGAGAGACAGATGGATGAGGTGAAGGAAAACGAGTGGCAGCAATGTGCGATGGAGAATAGAGGGGACGCAGCAAATGAGGAAAAGTAGGAGGAAATAAATAATGATAGACAGCAGGGGGTGCTGGATGGGGGGACCCGTTGGTGCCAAATGAGGCCGTGGCCGCTTGCATAATTGCCTCTATTAGCAGCATCACTCCTGTTCTCCAGCGCTGCTCCTTTCTGCCCCACACTTCATAAACTCTCCCGGAATAACTTTCAATAACAAATGAACGTGTTGGAGAAAAGAGCAAGATTTAAATGGAGGAGGTTCTTTCCTCCATGTTGTTATTTTAAACCAGGATGAAGGCAATGTGACAGCCTGTGCTGACTTGTGTGTGGGTGTATGTGTGTGTGGGTGTGCGCTCAAGCCATTTTTTCCTTGCAATACAGGCACCTACTCTAACTGGCCACATTATTAGATACACCTCCTACTGTTCAACAGATCTACAGTTACTTCTACAGTTACATTCTGTAGTCCATCTGTTCCTCTACATATTCTGTTAGTCACATAGGGTATGTTCTCTGATGATCCAGGACCATGTACAAAGTAGGTACTGTCAGGGTGGACGATGATTCTCTGTACTGCAGTGACACTGACATGGTGGTGGTGTCACCTCGGATATCTGCCAGCCTCAGACATATCTGTTTCAAAAAAGGCCCGTCACCTTAAACTGAATTGGCAAAAGCAGACCTCCACAATCTCTCTAACCAAGTCTGTCCGTAACCTCCACAATCTCTCCGGCCTTCTCGATCCATAAGCTCCACAATCTCTCCGACCAACTCTATACGTAACCATGGTTTCTCAAAAGACACTCATTTTAAACTCTCTGATCAGGTCACTTAAATTGGCCGTTCATGCAATTTATTCAAGATACATTCTGTACAAAATCAGGAAGATCAGACATTTCTGAACAGAAAAGGCTACTCAGCTGCTGCGCCAAGCCCTCATCCTATCCCGGCTTAACCATTGTAATGCTTTGCTTGCCGGTCTCCCAGCTTCCACAATTAGGCCTCTACAGCTGATTCAGAACTCTGCAGCCCGACTCGTGTTCAACCAGCCCAAGCAAACTCATGCCCCTCTATTCCTCCTCTTTCCATTGGCTCCCTGTAGCTGTAGACTCTGACCTACAGGACAATCTGTGGATCTTAACTTCAATCCCTCTTTCCAAAATACACTTCAGATCTAGAGATAAATGTTGCCTGGTGATCCAACTTCTCCACATTGTCCGTAAGGCTGAGTCACTCAGCATTTTTAAGAAACCGCTCAAAACACGTCCTACACAGGTCCTTGCTAAGCAATAAAAAAAACAGGCGGGATAATGATTTCAGTAGGTTTTTAAACCTACTATTTTATGCCAACCTTGGACGCACTAGCCTATCTGACCTACAGCTTTATCCCACTGTGTACATGGATTTTATTCTAAGGCTCCTTTCTAAGCTTAGGTTAGCTTGAACTCTGTCCACAGGAAAAAAAAGTGTCTATTTCTGTACTACATACTCATTAACAAAAAAATACACCATTATTGTACCTATAGTTTAGTAGGCGATTTAAAACACAGCCCAGGTCGCTGGAATCCTGCAAATTTAGATGCTAATGTGGATTCTTTCGCAAAATCATTTCAGCTACTGGATAAAGTGGATGAGGAATACAGAAAGTAAATACGATTCTCATGATTGTGTCGTCAGCTTGGTGCTATGATACAGGTCACACTATAAATAGAACAAGTCTGCCCACTCACAGGACTATTTGTGGTCTTCAGAGCTGCAGAGCTTCTTCTCTGCCTGGATCCCTTCAGCTCAGGAGCACAGCAGAGGGCGAAGCTGCTACACTGCTAAATACACCAAAATTTGAAATGCTGCCCGACTATTATGCACCTTTTAAGGAAACTGAACAAAGGAAAAACTTATACTTAGCAACAATAACCTGCTACGTCCTGCTAATTGGCTTTGAGAGAAGTGGAGATTGTAATCTCAAAGATGTTTTAATCAGTGAGCTCTAATGTCCCTCTGTGACGTTTGGCAATTAAAGATTGTGCAGATCAGCAGTGCAGACAATGCCATGGACTGCAAAGCACTTCACACTCAAATGCCTCTGGGATTTTGTAATGGGATGTCCAACCACCTCATAGACACCTCCATAAACATCACTGCCCACGGCATGGGTCATCTGCATGCACCACAACAACAAATCAGTACACCTCACTTAACCACTGAGATCATTTATAGGGTCAAGTTCTAAGCTGTGCATTACGGACTTTGAAAGAACAGAATAAGAATCCGTAACACATGGCCTAAATCCAATCTGCCTCCCGAATCCAGTCCCAATACAACCTGCCACCTTAGTTAAGGCTTCCCCGTTGAAGTGAGAAAGATGGTCAGAGCTCTGTCAGTGCAGATAATGGCTCTGCTCTCTGAGATGTCGCCTTTGATGTCCAACTCTAACCCGATTGACCGGTGTGATTCCATTAAAACGAACGAGCCAATTAGACTCTCACTTGTCCTCGTGAAATTTTACTGAGCTGAGGAAATCAGAGCACAAGACCATGATTTAAATGTATCCCCCATTTTGCTTTAATCATTTAACTTCTGCAAAGGAGTTGGGATTAAAATACAGGGAATACAAAAACCATTGATACAGCAATGAGCTGTAGACTGTTTAAAATCCTGCACATTATTACAGAGAGAGGAACAGAGGAGCGGTGTAAAATAGCCTACTGCCCACTAAATAATAGGCAAAAGCTTTAGGTGGGAATGGATAGTATGTTAGAATATGCAGTAGACCTCGGTCCGTAACCTCCACGGTCTCTCCAACCGACTCGGTCCGTAACCTTCACGATCTCTCCAACCGACTCGGTCCGTAACCTTCACGATCTCTCCAACCGACTCGGTCCGTAACCTCCACGATCTCTCCAACCGACTCGGTCCAGAACCTCCACAATCTCTCCAATCAAATCGGTCCGTAACCTCCACGATCTCTCCAACCGACTCGGTCCAGAACCTCCACGATCTCTCCAACCGACTCGGTCTGTAACCTCCACGATCTCTCCAATCAAATCGGTCCAGAACCTCCACGATCTCTCCGACCAACTCTGTCCATAACCTCCACCATCTCTCCAACCAACTCGGTGAATGTCGCCTGGTGATTTAACCTTACCGTGGCGCTAATTCTCACATTGCTCACCACTGTTAAATGGTGGAACCATTTTCCCAAGACATTAGGCTTAGTCAGCATTTTTAAATCAGATAAATTGGCGATTTTAAATTGCCTCTATGTGTGAACTGTGAGTGCCTGGATAGAGACCAGAACCATCCAGGTCATAGAAACTTAATTGAATAATGCATGTGATTATGTTCTTCAGGAACCCCAAAGGATCCTGCAGCACCATTGATGGATGACCTCACAATGAAGATATCTTGTCCAATAAGACGAGAGCAGCGTGGGACGAAGGGACACAGAGGTGCTCACCAAATGAAAGAACGGAGGAGGAGGCATCAGAGAAGGATGGTGGGAGAAGGACGTAAGAGCAAAGCCCTGCAGATCTACACGAAGCTGCGAGATGCAAACGAGCCGACGGAGTCCAGCAAGACCGGTAGCTGCTCCAGGTTCGAGGACTGTGAGTATTCCTGCTGGCTGCGTAAAAATGGTGCTGGGTACACAACCAAACGATTAAGCACAACGTCCAGGGAGAACCAGCATAGAAGATCACAGAATCAGTTCATAAAACACAAAATGTCTATTTTTAGACTTCAGTTATAAAAAAATCTAAACTTTCATAAGGTTTCCCACGGTTGCGCTGCTTTTAGAGTGCATTTTCTCATTAGTGCATTTAACCAATCACAATTCAGCATCAGGCTTAGCGGTTAGCATGTTCTCCTCTCAGTACTGGGGATTCTCGGTTGTCTGGGTGGACTTTCCATGTCCTCCCCGTGTCCCCGTGGGTTACCTCTGGGTCCCCGGTTTCCTACCACAGTCCAAAGACATGGATTCAAGGTAAATTGGATGCTCTAAATTGCCCCTATAGTCCGTGTGAGTCAGTGAGTGTCCAGCAATGGATTGGCGCCCTGTCCTGGGTGTATCTGCTCAGCGCCCAAAATGTTTTAAGTTTAGAGTGACTGTTGTTTCAACGTATCAGATTTTGAGTTCAACATACCAGAGCCTTCTAGAAGGCGTGCACTATGTAAGCGAGTGATTTTGATGAGCGGAAATTTTCAGCCAATTTTAACTTAAATAAACCTGGACTTTCAGCATCATCTCCAATGGCAAAATCAAAAGCCTTCTTAATGGAACTTGTTAAAAAAATTTTAGGTGCAGATGAGGATGGATTTTGTACGAATAATCAGGATTTGTAAATCCGATTGATTGGACAAATTCATTAAAACACAGTTGTTGGCTGATGGTATCTGCCTGTCGCTCCGTTTCTGCAGGTGTCTTACCCACAAACCCCATCCTCCACCAACCCCACCCCACGTAACGACTTATCTACCTGCATACAGCGGCGTTTTATACTGTATTTGTGCGTAGTAATGGTGGATGAATTCGGACGAATCGGTACTGAAGGCCAAGGTGTGAAATGCAGGGCCGGCCACTGACTATTGCACTACAAAAAATATCCATAATTAAAAACAAAAATCTTAAAATAAGAATTTCTAATTTCTCCTGGGCAGCACAGTGTCTTAGTGGTTAGCACGTTCTCCTGGGGATTCCCGGTTCGAATACCGATCTGGGTAGAGTTTCCATGTCCTCCCCATGTCCACATGGGTTTCCTCTGGGTTTTCCGGGTTCCTCCCACAGTCCAAAAACATGGCTTCAAGGTAAATTGGATGCTCTAAATTGCCCTGTTTAGTGTGTGGGTGAGTGTGCGTCCAGCGATGGATTGGCGCCCTGTCCTGAGTGCCCAAGATGTTCTCCTCTGGATGGGCATGGGGAACCCCCACCGAGACCCTCGTAGAGGAATAAGAATTTCTAAAACCCTGGTTATTTATCTTGATCAGAGTCACAAACACTTTCTTTTCTTAAATCAATAATAAAATAAGTGTCTCCGAAACCAAATCAGTCGAAACTGAAAGACCAACCATCTCTTTAAAAGCTGAACGACGAGGTTTTTCTGATCGTATGAGTCTGAAGGTGCTGGTGTAACATGAACCTCTGTACACAGAGCACACGGTCTGCGCCGCATCCTCCGCTCCCATTGTTTACTCTGAATCCTGCAGCTTTCCACTTGATTGTTTAATTAGCGATACTCTGGAGTGGACGCCGGACCATTCTCCCGTCGTAGCCCTTTCCTCCCCCCGTTTTTTTTCCATTGGCTCTGATTGGCTGGTGGAGCTCCCTGCTTTTGTGAGTGGAGATGAAGGCAGAGAGGAGGAGTGCATTTAGTGAAGGTCAAGGTAACGGGGTGGGGCGGGGCCAGGAGAGGTCATGAGCTTGCACTGTGGAGGGCCGGGATTGGACAGGTTCACCTCGGCGCGGCAGAAGCTTGCAGCTGTCGTTCACACGGCGGCGCGAGTGGAACTCTGAGGAACGGGGTGGATTGAGTTTTAAAGGGCGCTTTTATTTACACTCTTTGTGATGCAGAGTGAATGAGAATTCCTCCGTTAATTCAGAAGTGCTCCTGAGTTCCTCAATTCAGCCTGCGGATTGTAATTTAAATGTCCTGAGAGGGTTTTATCCTCCTCTGACTTTTATTTTATCTTCTTTTTGAGCGTGACGGAGAACAGACTGAGGTACAAGATGAGGACGCACCGCTTAAGCGATGAATTTTGGTGATTATGTCAGTGCCATTACAAACAGTTGTGTGAAATCGGGCGCTCGACGTGTATGCTTTAGAGAAACAGTGTAGGGAAGGCCCTTTTCTTTTGCGGTATGTGGTGTGCACAAGCATGTTCCATCCATAACCATTTTATGGCCATGAAAACATATAATACAGAAATGCCGTATAAAGAGCTGCTGACCGGCACGAGGGTGAAGGGGATGAGGTTTGTGGGCAAGACACCTGCAGAAACGCGAGCAACAGACAGACGCCATCGGCCAACAACTCTGTTTTAATGTTTTTTAGTCTGGAATCCTGTTCTCCGGTTCTCCTTCACACCCCACCCCCCACCCACCCATCGTCGTTTTCTTTTGTCATCGAAGCTGATGCTAAAAGTCCAGTTGTATTTCTGTAACAAGTTTTAATCGGCTGAACATGTTCGTTCATCAAAAGTACCCTCCACTCAGAAGGCTGATATAGCGCAAGCCTTCTAGAAGGCTCTGATATCAAAAACTGAAAATCGGTAAAGGAAAAAAGTTGATCCTGAAGATAGACAAATTAATTTAAATGTAGTATATTGTACATTTATAGGCAATTTATTAGAATATTGTGTGTGTGTGTGTGTGTGTGTGTGCCCAGTGATAGATTGGCACCCTATTCTGGGTGTATCTGCCCAGCGCCCAGAACCTTATCCCTTGGATGAAATTATTTAGCAAAAGTTATTAAGCAGAAGATAATGGATAAATGTTAACATATATTTACTGACTGGGTTAGGGGAGTGTCCCAATACTTTTGTCCACATAGTGTTTACATTTGAGACGGCACTGAAATAAACGTGACTCCTTATTCAAATATATCGTGTCATTAAATTAATTGCGTCTCTGTGACAGAAAGGGCGCTGATGACAATAAAAGATAACGTTGACGTGAAACACCTGGTGGTCCGGGACCTGCCCCAGGTACGCACACATGCCCCCGGCTCGGCGTGTGTCAGCGCTCTGTGGGCAGAGTGTATGTAGCTGTATTGTTATTTCCCCGTCGCCGCTGATGAAAAGCAGAACGCGTGCGTGTGCGCCGCCGCCGCCGCCGTACGCAGCCTTTATGTAAGTCGTGTTTGTGCCGTTTTGGAGGGGCCGGCGGGCCGACGCGCGAGTTTACCATCAGAGCAGGATGACTGGGCAAACAAACAAGCCTGCCATTGATGAGCATCAGGCATAGAATATGCACGCTGTATTCAGAGCGCGCGGCCAAAGAATCTGTCAAAGAGTCCATTATGTGGCGTCTAAACAGCGCAGGCTTCTCCTCAATAGCCTTATTAATGGCACAATGTCAAGTAGAGGCGCGCCGATAATGCTGTGTGATTTGGGCTTTGTGAGGTTATCACAGGAGATCAGAACCAACAGATGATTTGCCCTTTTGTGGATTTATCAGCGGGGATCGGGGTTTAGCAGTTGTGGCGTTCGTTTGTGTAGATTGATGGTGGTGGTGTGTGGTGGTGTGTGGGGAGGGGGGGTACTGTGCCAGCAGGAGGTATGTGCTGCGTACGTGTGTCATTATTTGTTTTCCTCCTCTTTTTTTAAGGAGAGTAAAGGAGAGGACTGACACCGTAAATCAAGAAGGATTCATTTTTATCTGATATTTTTTAAAGTTTATCGTAAACTGACCTGAAATTATTGGCGCCACCATCTCTCCTACTGACTCGCCCTGGAACCTCCAAGATCTCTCCGACCGACTCGCTCCGTAACCTCCACCATCTCTCCGACCGACTCGCTCCGTAACCTCCACCATCTCTCCGACCGACTCGCTCTGTAACCTCCACCATCTCTCTGACCGACTCGCTCTGTAACCTCCACCATCTCTCTGACCGACTCGCTTCATAACCTCCACCATCTCTCTGACCGACTCGCTTCATAACCTCCA
>JAOUQT010061523.1:0-10517 GCA_025769995.1 Xyliphius kryptos
CTTAAAATGGAGGGCCCTCGGAAATAAAAATATATTGTACCATAAATGTTGATAGGCATCACAAAAAGTTTTCGGCCTGGTCCCCTCCGGGGCCCCCTGACCTCAAGGGCCCCTGGGCGCTGCCCCCACTGGCCCGGTCAGTAATCCAGCCATGCCCATGATGCCACCACTGCCTATCACATATACAGTGTAAGCGAAGAGATTTATCTTAATTTGCCGCTCTTTCACGTCTTTAGTGCTGACATTTTCTGATACTGTGTTGTAGGTGACGAGTGCAAATGCGTTTGCACAGACGCTGCGGCGGTACACTTCTCTCAACCACCTGGCCCAGGCTGCCCGGGCTGTACTGCAAAATACTGCACAGATCAACCAGATGCTCAGTGACCTCAACCGAGTCGACTTCGCCAACGTGCAGGTCGCCACGCATGCGCTTGTTCTCTTCACGTTTCATCTCATTGCCCATTTGTTGAGGATTCCGTTTGGCCAGAGAGAAACGAGGGCTTTTGCTCTCACCTAAATGGAAAGCTAGTTCTTATTATAGCATTCTAAGAATATTTGGAGTAGTATGCACTCGAAAAGTATGGGCGCCCCTGATTTTCATGATTTTCCTTTTTAAACCATTGGTTGTGCGGATCAGCGATTTCATTTATAAAGATCAAATAGCAGACCAACAGGGTGATATTTGAAAAGTTAAATGGAGTTTATAGGATTTACAGAAGGTGTGCATTTATTTAGGATTGTCATTTCATTCATTTGTATACTTTAACCTCATTGACCCTTGGCCTACATACACGGGAGAATCCAATTGAGAAAGGGTTAAGGTGGCCAATTGCAAGTTATTTTCCTCGTTGCATCTTCTCTGAAGTGTGGCAACATGGGAACCTCAAAACAACTCTTAAATGACCTAAAAAAGATTGTTCAATACCATGGTTTAGGGGAAGGATACCAAAAGCTATCTCAGAGACTTCATCTGTCGGTTTCCACTTTGAGGAACATGGTGAGGAAGTGGTGGGCCAAGAAAAATCTCAGATGGGCAGAGGAGGTGGATGGTGAGAACCCTCATGGTCAACCACCAGACCTGCTTCGAAGACCTGCAACATCATCTTGCTGCAGATGGTGTCACTATGCGTCGTTTGGCTCTTCAGCGCACTTTGCACAAGGAGCGGCTGTATGGGAGAGTAACCAAACCATCGCTTGAGGTATGCTAAAGCACATTTGGACGTGCCAGCTTCATTTTGGAATAAGCTGCTGTGGACCGATGAAATTAAAATTCAGTTATTTGGACATAAGGGGATTCCAAGACAAACCATTGCTACCCACGGTAAAATTTGGTGGCGGTTCCATCATGGGTCCAAGATACTGGGAATCTTGTTAAAGTTGAAGGTCGCATGAATTCCACTCAATATCAGCAGATTCCTTTAGAACAATGTTCAAGAATCAGTGACAAAGTTGAGAAGCATCTCCACTGGACCAAAGACAAACATGACTATTTTTATGGAGATGCACATTTCATTTTCCAACAGGACTTGGCAGCTACACACAGTGCCAACACTACCAGTACCTTGTTTGAAGACCGTGGTATCCCTGTTCTTAATTGGCCAGCAAACTCGCCCGACCTAAACCCATGGCCCACCACTGATCTGTTTCATGTTTGTGTCCTCAGGAACAGGCCTCTTGGGTGTGTAGGTGTGAGGACCGGGTGGTGCAGCGATTGGAGCAAGACTTTAAGCTCACCTTGCAACAGCAGAACTCTCTGGAGCAGTGGGCTGCCTGGCTGGACGGTGTGGTTTCCCAAGTCCTAAAGCCCTACCAGGCCAGTCCAGCCTTCCCCAAAGCAGCAAAGCTCTTTCTGCTGAAATGGAGCTTCTACAGGTCAGCCTCTCCTTCAGTCAAACTATTTAAAAATTCCATGGTTTTAGAATGTGGGAGGAAACCGGAGAACCCGGAGAAAACCCACGTGGACACGGGGAGGACATGGAAACTCCACCCAGATTGGGATTCGAACCGGCGCTGAGAGGTGATAGCGAACGAACAATCCAATTTAGGAAAGTGAAAAGCAGTACATTTTTTCAAGGACATGCTCAGGAGTGAAGGAGTCAAGTTTCAGATCTGTATTGTCTCAGACAGTCAGAGAATTAGTGATGAGTGAGTCAATGAGGGCATTGGCATTTGTGGGTATATACAGTAAAAATGGGTGTGTGTAAAAATATACGGTGCACCTGTGTCTTTAAAAAGAAGCGAATATTGACTACAGGCCACTGTGGAATTCTGACCAGACTGGTGTTGTTACTTAAGTTGGGGGAGGGTGTCACAGAATAACAAGGAAGTCAAGTTACACGTGACTAATTCTATGAACAGCAACAAACCTGTCCAACATCAAGTCATTAAAACATGAGTCACATCCACTGCTTTACTGTAAATCGATATATATACCATATACATATATAATAAAGTAAGGAAGTCCAGGTATGGCATTTCACTGGAACTACATTTCAGTTTACTTCCAATTTCATCCACTTGCTCGGAAATCGTTCTAAAGTGGTTTGTCTCATACCTAGAAGGCAGGAAATAGTACATAAAAATAGATAGTAATATTTTTGGGAACATGCCAGGGACCTGTGGCGAACCCCAGGGTGCTATTCTTGGTCCACTCGATTTTAATTTGGGAGGATTCTACAAGACTATGGCCCTGTCCCCAAATGACTCCTCTACTAGGGTCGTGGTGGGGTTACTCATGCCCATATAAGGGCGAACATCTCAGGCGCTGGGAAGATACACCCAGGACAGGGTGCCAATCCATCGCTGGGCACACACTCACAAACACCAACACACACTTTACAGGGCAATTTAGAGCATTCAATTGACCTGGAATCCATGTTTTTGAAATGTGGGAGGAAACCAGAGAAAACCCTCGTGGACACGTGGAGGACATGAAAACTCTACCCAAATCGGGATTTGAATCGGGAATCCCCAGCGCGGAGACACGAATGTGCTAACCTCTAAACCGCCGTGCCACCCCGGCCCAGTTGACTCATTGTGTGAATGCCTTGAACACACCACTAACTGGATGGAACACGATGTTCTGCAGATGAATCAAGATAAAACAGCTTGTTTTAAGGGTGTGGTTAGGTTGTTGGGCTAGCAATCTAAGGGTTGTGGGTTCAAATCCCAGGTCACACTTGGGTGGATTCTACAAGACTATGGTCCAATTTATTCATCCATACATCCATTAGCTTCCGCTTAGTCCTCTACAGGGGTCGTGGTGGGGTTCCCCATGCCCATACAGTGGAGAACATCTCAGGCGCTGGGCAGATACACCCAGGACAGGGCGCCAATCCATTGCTGGGCACTCACTCACTCACTCACACAGTCACACACATACACACACTATACAGGGCAATTTAGAGCACTCGATTTTCCTTGAATCCATGTTTTTGGACTGTGGGAGGAAACCGGAGAACCCGGAGAAAACCCACGTGAGCACGGGGAGGACATGGAATTCGCAACGCTGAGAGTCATGGAGAGGCGAACGTGCTAACCACTAAGCCACCCAGCTTCAAGGTAAATCGAATGCTCTAAATTGCGCGGATGGGCATGGGGGACCCTCACCCAGTGACCCTAGAGGATTGAGCGAAAAATAATGAATAAATAATAATATGAGCTGAGCAGAACTCTCAGATCTTTAGGGATTTTCTTTCTTTTAGTGCATTATTATAAATTTGCCTTCATTATTTGTATTAGTTGTAATGCACTGAATTACTTCTGTATGGAAGGTGCTCTAGAAATAAACTTGCCTTGCCTTTAGAAAGGCCTATTACAAAACTTTATAGTCAGTGTCCAGCCATGTTTTATTAAAAAACCCTTTGTGCGGTCAGACATTGTCAGAGAACCCAGATTAAATCTCTGTTGTAGGTTCATCTCATGTGGTTAATGGGGTTGAGGTCAGCACTCGTTTGCTTTCATGATGCCGGAACAGATCTGTCTTTGGGGGCATAACAATATATGTGACTAAATTAAATAATTATAAATACCCGCCTTTAATAATTACAATTTTTTAAGTACTTTTGTTCATGAAGTGCATATGGCTATGACTAACCTCAGTGAAGCTGTACCTCCCTCTAGTGGGGGCTGCAGGTATTGCAAACAATTAGGTACTGTTGCAGTCAAGTTTACTAAATATGCTCATCTCATCATCCATCCATCCATCCATCCACTATCTTCCGCTTATTCATCTAATAGGGTCGTGGTGGGGTTCCCCATGCCCATTCAGGGGAGAACATCTCGGGGGCAGATACTCCCAGGACAGGGCGCCAATCTATCGCTGGGCACACACTCAAACATCCACAGGGCAATTTAGAGCAATCAATTTACCTGGAATCCATGTTTTTCGACGTTGGGAGGAAACCGAAGAACCTGGAGGAAACCCACGCAGACACGGGGAGGACATGGAAACTTCACCCAGATCGGGATTCGAATCGGGAACCCCCAGCGCTGAGAGGTGAATGTGCTAACCACTAAGCCACCATGCCATCCTCTCATCTCTTTACCCTCCATGTTCCCCATACTCATCCAGGGGAGAACATTTTGGAGGCTGGACATCCACCCAGGACACAAATCCATCACTGGGTACACACACTCTACACTAACCCAGACAAACACGGACAATACTGGGGCAATTTGGAACCAAGCTGACACGGAGAGAACATGGAACCTCCACCCAGGATTCGAACCTGAATCTCATGCGTTAAGAGGTGGACGTGCTAACTGCTTAACCACCGTGCTGTCATTCCAGTTAACTTAAAAAAAAAAGAAAACCCAACCTTTTAAAACTATTGATCCATCGTCTTCCACTTAATCCTATCGGGTCGAGGGGGGTTCCTCATGCACTTTTTAAACTATCTCCCTTTTTGTAGTTCCTCTAAACCGTTCCCATTAAATCCTTTTGGTTCTAGCTCATTGTTTTCACCAGAAGCGGTGGACTGATGTCATATTGAACCCTATGGATTAGGAATGGGATGTTAATCTCATTAGTTCTTAAGGAGATATTAAATTCTCTGCAGGTTTAATTCCCCTCACGTGTCAGATCAATGATCTTACAAGTTCTGTACAGGACACTGGACGGGGTCAGTTGCCGGAGGTGGGGGGGATACTAATTAAAGGAGCAGCACCTTCTGCTTCAAGTCGTTGGGTTCATGCAGCTGTTTGCTGACAATGATTTTGTAACCAGGAATAGAACGTGGTCAGCTGAGCGCGACGAGGTGGGAAGGTGGGTCGCAAATAAATGGCAGTGTATTTTAGGACTGCAGTAAATGTTTAAGCGGCTGTAGGGGAAATGGGTCAAGTATTTATTTTGGGAATCACAGCTGAAAGCAATTTATGGATTTATCTTTTTTTGACGTCCCTGAGGTTTTACAGTTCTGTTGTTGTTCCTCGCAAAACCATTCATTCATTATCTTCCTCTTATTCCTTTATGAGGGTCTCTCGCCCATCAAGCGGAGAATGTCTCGGGCGCCAATCCATCGCTGGGTACACACTCACACAGCCACACACACACACCATACAGGGCAATTTAGAGCATTTAATTTACCTTCATGTTTTTGGGATGTGGGAGGAAACCCACGCAGACACGGGGAGAACATGCAAACTCCATCCAGATTGGGATTCGAACCAGGAATCCACAGCGCTGAGAGGCGAATGTGCTAACCACTAAGCCACCGTGCCGCCCCGGTTTTGGTTTTATAAATTTTAATCTATTATCTTCATTCAACGTTTTTAGTGTGTGAGATGTTTGCTTCTTCCATTTATTTTCTTCTCATATTGTAAGTGCCCTTGTGTTTCTTGAAAGGCACACGTAAATAAAATCCTATTATATATAAAGCAATCACAAACAGAGGGGACAAATCAGACTGCATTAATGAAATCAAATGCAATAATTCAAATACAAAAATCGATTTTAAACTGGAGTTTATTACACTTTGAAAGTCTTTGCATGGAACCTGGAGCTTATCCCAGCACTTATTTGCCCTAAAAGTGGGAAACACCCTGAACAGGTCTCGCAGAGCAGTCACGCTGACAAATACTATCCATTTTATTTGCACGGCTTTATACAATTGACAATGAGAAGAAATCCAAGCGAACAAAGGGAAAACAGGCACATTTGCTACCATAGGACACCACCTGCCATTTCAACACAAAATTTTAAAACGATTCCCATTGCACCACCCTTTTAGTAAATCCTTAAGTTATTTTACTGATTTTAATGCCAGCCTCCCAAACTTGCACCCAAACTCACAAGTCCAAACTGTCCATATTGATAATGAATATGTGATTTACAGAGTAAGTTTTTGGCTTTCACATGTGTGGGGCATTGCATTAGATTCTGTTTCATCACTCCCTTTTCTTTATTCTTGTAGCCTTACCGTTGTCGTTCTGCCTATCCCATTCTTTCTGCCGCATTAGAGGAGAAGGATTATTTTTAAATTCAGTGACATTTTGCTTGTTCCAGTATTCTGCAAGGCAAGATTAACAATGAGCTAATGAAGATTTTCTGGCTGCTATTCAAACCCAGACTGATGAGGAACTGCTTAAATGTGATTGTATGTGTGTGTGATACAGAGAAAAGGTTGCATAAGATGAAGATTAAGCAGGTTTTTTCTATTTGGTATAAGTACTGGTGTTAGGAAATGCCTGCAGTGAGAAAAAGATGCAAATCGGGGGAAAAAAGATTGGGGTTTGCCACAGTGTTCTGAAAAAGTTGTATTGCATCTATATATTGAACGGGGTATCATTACAATAAAGAAACATTAAACAGATGGGGGCCCATGGTGCTGTAGTTTCATTATGTCTGTCATCACTGGGGATCCAGGTTTGATCTCCAATCTGGGGGCAGTTTCCATGTCCTCCCCATGCCCGTGTGGGTTTTTAGGTCCCCCCCTCCACTGGATTCAGATTGGGAATCAAACCTGGATAAAAAAAGACAGATGTGCTAACCACTACAACACCGTGCCCCCATCTGTTTACCTTGTTTTCAGGATTTACTTGACAAAACATGGATGGTGTGTATGCGTCTGTGAGTGTGTGTGAGACTAGCGATAGATTGGCCCCCTGTTTTAGATGCGCCTGTCCAGCGTCCAAAACGTTCTCCCCTGCATGGGCAGTATAGGATTAAATGGAAGTTAATGGATAGAAGGGCATTAAACAGATCAGCATGTTCAAAGAAGGACAAGAAATGTCTAATTTTAATCATCCACCACCCTGCTCTGTGAGGGTCCTGAGAAAAAAGTAAAGGGGACCGTATAATATGTGGAGAAACAGAATTAAACTGTAGAAACACAAAGTCTATCTATATGATAAGTGGAAAAACAATGAGCTATACCTAATAAAATGGCCTGTGAGTGTAAATACAATTATTGGACCTTAGTATATAGTGTATCTGACCAGTGACACTTTTTCAAACTTGGGTTTATTAGTAGTTATTGAGATGTTATCATTCTTTTGTGTCCAACTGGAATCTTGTGGTCTCTGATGGTGGGAAACGCTGAGGTTGAATGGTTATTCAATGGACCTGAATGATAATCATATCTTGTTATGAGTCAGTAATAACTCTCAAATCACACTGTTAAGGAAATTAAAGACCATTTAATTAATGATGCAAGTACTTTGCTTAATACACTCTTTTTTAAGATGTCGGGAACCAATAGCTTCCCACCGTGTCATCCAACGGCACTGAAATGGATAGTCATGTGAATCTATCCAAGACTTTTTGGAAAACTTAACGTGAGCTTTACTTTTAATTTGATTGGCTGCTGTCTCTTTATTTAATTGTATTATTTGTTATTAGATTTATTTTACAATGTTTTCATATTTGCCATTAATTTGCATATTGAAAACCTGTAACATGAAAATAGTACAACTTACAAACAGCAATCCAAATTAAATCATTTATTTTGGGGTATTGCATACTTAAAAAAATGGGGCCTCATGAGACCGAACCACATTTGGCATATAAGATTTACCAAGTTGGCTTAG
Organism: Xyliphius kryptos; assembly: GCA_025769995.1. Lineage (NCBI taxonomy): Eukaryota > Metazoa > Chordata > Actinopteri > Siluriformes > Aspredinidae > Xyliphius > Xyliphius kryptos. The sequence goes on from JAOUQT010061523.1 coordinate 8,029, forward strand.
GGGTTGGCACATTTGCCAGGTTCGAATCGCAATCTGGGGGAAATTTCCACGTTCTCCCAATGTCCACGTGGGTTTCCTTCCATAGTCCAATTTCATGGATTCAAGGTAAATGTATCCATTATTCTAGGGTCACAGGGGGATCCCCCATGTCCATCCAGGGAAGAACATCTCGGACACTGGGCAAATACACCCAGGACAGAGGACCAATCTATCCTTGGACACACACACACACACACACACACACACACTGACAATTTGGGGCAATTTAGAGCAGTTAATTAACCTTGTATCCATGTTCTTGGACTGTGGGAGAAAATCAAAGAACCCAGAGGAAACCCAGACAGACACAGGAAAATAATAGAAACTCCACCAAGATTCGGATTCAAACCCGGAATCCCCAGCACTGAAAGGCAAACATGGAGTGGAATAGTCAAGTTTAAAGGATTTTTTTATTTATATTGGTTTACATTCTTAAATTTTTAATTAATAAGATAACACGTGGACCGATGACTTTCTGGAGGTCTACAAAGCCAGGGTGGTTCCTAGAGTGTTTTTTCTTATAAATTTGTTCATTAATTTATCCCTCCATCCATTATCTTCCACTTAATTCTCTACTAGGGTCGCGGTGGGATTCCCCATGTCCATTCAGGGGATAACATCTCGGGCACTGGGCAAATACACCAATCTATAGATGGGCACACATTCACTCACACACAAACACACACTATATGGGCAATTTAGAGCATTCAATTTAACTTAAATCCATGTTTTTGGACTGTGGGAGGAAACCAGAGAACCAGGAGGAAACCCACGCGGACATGAGGAGAACATGGAAACTCCACCCAGATCGAACCGGCAATCCCCATCGCTGCGAGGCGAACATGCTAACCACTAAGCCACAGTGTCGCCTTTATAAATTTGCTGTTAAATTAAATTTCAATTGCTTAGTTTGAGGCTTAATTTATTTCAGCTTGACTGTGTTTGTGTGTGTTTGTGGGTGTTTGTGTGTGTTTGTGTGTGTGTGTGTGTGTGTGTATATGTTGGGGATTTGTGGTTAGAGGTTAGGGGAGAAATGTTGCCAGAAGCCCAGCATGCACTGTTACCTGTGTGTCCGCAGCTCCGTGTGTCTATGAATACATTATAGGACAACAGATGGTAAGTGTGACTTGGTAGTACTTGAGTAGAACACACACCGCTTACCTTACCTGCTACACAGGTGTAAGTAAGCACACGACACACAATCTTTCCCACATTTCCATATAGCACCTAATGTTTTCCTAGATCCCATTTAGTTGTTCCCTACTCCATCCTTGCAAGTGTCCCATCGGTCATTAGTTAGCGTGCTGCAGCAGACAGCCTCTTTCCAGCCTTCTTTTTATTTGCCTCTCATGTCAACACAACTGATGAAGTCGGGACCAAGAAGTTTCAAAAGCAGGTGATTTTGCAGAGGAGAAAACTTAATGTTTATCTGTAAATTGACATCAGTAAAGGCTAAACGTGGTTTAGGGGGTAAGAGGGCACAAGCAGCTTAGTGTAGAGGGATAGAAGAGAGAGGGGAAATGCTCATTACAAAGTAAGAGGGAAAAAAACCTGAAGTATTCCAACTCTGTTGCCATTTTAGTTACACCCCCAGGCTACGGGTTTGAGGTATTTTCAGACTAGCTACTTAAATCAGAAGGTGTTGTACTTCTCTCAGGAGCTGATCAATGGGCAAACACATGCCATGAGGGTCTTTGACAAGTATGGCACTCTGCTCTGAGGAGTTGTTATTCAAAACATGTCTGCATTACACAGCATAAAAAAAAATTTAACTCCTACCTAAAACTTGCTTTAAAAAACATTTACATTTATGAACTGTTAATGTTAATTCATTTTTGTAAAATATTTGTATTGCATTTTCTCATCTCATGTGATTATCTTTCCCTTAATCCTATATTTGGTAATAGGGTCACAGGAGGGTTTCTTATGTCCATCCAGGGGAGAACCATGGCAGATACACTTAGGATAGGGAACCAATTCATCTCTAGACACACACTCACTCACACAAACACACATGGGTTAACTATGTAGGGGCAATTTAGAGCAGCCAGTTCACCATACATCCATGTTTTTGGACTGTGGGAGAAAACCAGAAAGCCTGGAACATGTGCAGGGGAAGAACATGGAACTCCATCCAGTTTGGGATTTAAACCAGGATCACCAGTGCTGAGAGGCGAACGTGTTGACCACTACGCCACTGGTCCAGCCTACGTCTTATCTCATTCAATAATATTTTAAATACCATAGTAAAGCACAATAGTCTGTGATGTGTTAATTGCCTTAAAACTTTTTTTAACTGAGTGTTGAACTGTTGGGCTACACTTTCTTACAGTTCTTACAGCACTATAAAAAGCAAAGAGCGCCACAGGAAGTCATTCCTACCTGTGGCCATCAAACTCTACAACTCACTTCATGTGAATTAAAAAAAAGATGATGTGTGCAATAGCAAT
>JAOUQT010061553.1:0-10516 GCA_025769995.1 Xyliphius kryptos
AAAATATCTCAACATTTGCAAATTATCAACCATTTGCCATCTAAAAGCTCCAAGTTTAAAGAGATTTGGTTCTATAATTGGAATTAATCAAGCCAACTCATAAATTACAACAAGGTTTGCTGAGTTCTATCCATGAGTGCACTTCCATCAAACCCTATACTGTCAGACGCTGGTACATTCTGTGTAAAAACAGTTCTGAGACCGTTAATGGTGCTTTTAGTCCTAATTCCAGCTTTTATGTATGCTTAGATCTAAATTTGATTTCTATATGCAGTGTGTACTTTGTATTAGAGTATGGTTTTCCTGTGGGAAATATTCTGTCATCCTTCTACCTTTAAGTAAGCTGACAGAAGGTGACCTGAATTTCTAGTGTTTATGACGAACTTTTAGGATATGAGAAAAAAAGTGTAAACTAAGTTTAAACTAAATAAAATACAGTACATAAGAAATATTTTTTACAATTACAAAAGTCAGTCAACAAGGCATGCAAATATGACAACTATATATGTAAATACTATAAAAGTACTAAGAGAGATCCAGAGAAGATACATTTTTAACATAATCCAACAACAGGTCCCAAATTTTTTTGTAATTTCTAGAGATCCATCTCTAGCATATCTGCTTTTTCCATTTTCAAGATATTACACATTTCTCGGCTCCACACACTGTGGATGGAGATATGTCTGATTTCCATGTTAGCAATATCAACTGTCTAGCAAGGAGAGTAGCTAAAGCCTTCCTTCATTGCAGATTTACATTTGGTCATTTAGATTACAAGTAACCCAATTTATAGCTGGGGTCAGAATACAAGGTTACATATAGAATCCTGGGAGCAATGAGGGTTAAGGGCCTCACTTTATCTTCACTTGATCTTATATTAGGGAATATGGTTGCGGGGGGTTTCCCATGCCCATTCAGGGGAGAACATTTTGGGCGCTGAGCAGATACATCCAGGACAGGGTGCCAAGCAGTCACTGGGCACACATTCACTCACACACTCACACACTCACACACACACACACACAGACTATATGGGGGCAATTTACTTTAAATCCATGTATCTGGACTTTGGGAGGAAACCGGAAAACCTGGAGACCCACACAGACAGAGGGAGAACATGAAAACTCCACCCAGTTTGGGATTCAAACCTGGATCCCCAGCGCTGAGAGGCAGATATGCTAATCACTAATCCACTATACCGCCCGCTGCCTACTTTTCTTTTAGACATTAAATTAGATTGCATTGCCATTGTTTATGTCAGGGCTGCCCACAAATGTGCCGGATCCCATCTTACATTAGATCTCTGCTCTGCTGGGAATGGATTAGTAATCATTTTGTTGATGTCTTGCTGCTGGCTGAAGTGATTAGGCTGAGCAGGACAATCTAATAGGTTCAGAGTCATTTCACTAACACTGAGCAAGAGATGCTGAGCATCTGAGCAAAAATGTATTAAACATATCAGCACAAGATGCGCTCCGAATGTGTGTAATGGAAACGGAAATTTAGACTGATGGGCTGAGTTATGGTGCGTTGCGTCATGTAAGACCACAGAAGTTATATGGAAAAACAAACAGCACATCTGCACCAAATAAGACTTCCTGCCTTTGTTATAGCAGCTAATTGATCTTATCCCGGTCAGCCTCTCGCAAACACACTCACAATGCGTCTGTGGGGTATTGGCAGGTTTCGATCGGTGCGTCTGACAATAAACTTGTCTGTAGGGCATCAGCAGTAATTAACCTGAAAGTAGTCAAGCTGACTGGGGAGTTTTATTTAACCCTTCATTATGGACACTAAATTCCCCAAATGCCCTAAACATCAAAATAATTTGTAAAAGAAACTACTTAATTGGGAACAAAACACATCTTAAACAGAATATTCTATTTGTTACAAATCAGATAATTGTGTACTTCAGTATAAACAGTAATAATAATGATGCTGAATCAAATGAGCATAATTAGGACATTGATTCATAGCAGGGTATTAATGATCAATTTGGTATACAGCATCGATCACAGAACTATTGTTTGCCAAAGCTGGGAAAAATAAATCCTAAACCTTGTTTGAGGTATAGATGTGAAAAATGGCTATGAAAAAGGTGGACAGTAGTATTAGGACACCTGTGAATTGGATCTAAGGGAGCTGTTATGACATACTAATTTAGCACAAAGCATATAAATTGAGGAGGTACACAGCATTCACCCTTTGAAAAACTAATCCAACAAGTTTTGTAAATGTTTCTGAGAATTTCTGCCTAAGAGCACAACAAACAAAAATAAAGCATTTTTGTGAGGTCAGACAGTCATGTTGGACAAGAGGCTCCGACATGCAATCTGTGCAATGGAGTTAAGGTCATGGCCTTGTGTCTTCCAAGTTCTTGCACAACAAACTCATGGACTTTATAGTCCAAACTTTATAGTAAAGCCATGGTAAACCAGAAATGCTGTTTGATTCTGTTTGATTCTAGTTTGGAGGCAATTGGACTGAATAAAAACATTTACATTTAGTCATTTAGCAGACGCTTCTATCCAAGCAACTTACAAATGCGATAACACAGTAAGTCATGCATTTAGGAATAACCAGCTCCACTGTACCATTAACTCTGCACATTACTCAATCTGTTTTTTTTTTTTTTTGAGATGTGTTTTAAGAAGACTCAGCCTTACGGATGGTGGTAGGATGGTCGTTCCACCAGTTAGCAGTGATGAATGAAATGGAGTGAGAATTTGCGCCTCGTTGAGTTGGAATCACCAGGTGACATTCATCACTGGAGCATAGAGAACGAGTCGGAGTGTATTTGGTAAAGATGGATTAAAGGTAAAAGGGTGCAGATCCAGAGGCAGTCCTGTAGGCCAGAGTCAATAAGTTATTGTGAATGCAGCAGCTACAGGAAGCCAATGGAGAGAGAGGAGGAATGACATGACATGAGTTCGATTGGGCTGGTTGAACACGAGTCGGGCTGTGGAGTTTTGAACCAGCTCTAGAGGTTTGATTGTTGAAGTTGGGAGACCGGCGAGCAGAGCATTACAATAGGCGAGCCGGGATAGGATGAGGGCTTGGACCAGCAGCTGAGTAACCTGTTCTGTTAGGAAAGGTATGATTAGGAAAGGTATGATCTGATCTGAAAGTTTAAGATTATTGTCAGAAATCTGGATTACGGACCGAGTCAGTTGAAGAAATTGTGGAGCCATCAATTAGATGAGTCAGGCCATAACAAATTAAGGGTTTAGCTGGGATTATAAGTAACTCAGTTTTATCCAAGATTTAATTTCAGATGACAAGCCTTAATCCAAACAAATATGTCGGTGAGGCAGGCAGAAATTCAATTTGTGATGGAGGGGTCATCAGGGGAAAATGCCAAATGAAGCTGAGTGTAATCATCATAGCAATGGTAAGAAAAAACATATGCCTTAATGACATTGCCTTTCGATGTCATATATTATGAAAATAAAAGGGGACCAAGTACTGAGCCCTCCGAGACTCCAGTGACTACTCGGTAATGCTTAAGTTCTATAACTTTTTCACTCAATAAAACCTAAATTATTTTTTTAATTTGCTTCTATGTTGTACACTCTGTTGGATAAACCTGGATGGATACGCTGTTGTAAAAAAGCGCTGTATAAATAATTGTAGTTACCATGTGGGTCTTTGAGCAAGGCCCTTCACCCTTGTTGCTCCAGGGTGCTGTATTAACCCTGTGTTCTGATCCCAACCAGGTTGAATACTTGTAAGTCGCTTTGGATAAAGGCGTCTGCTAAATGACTAAACGTAAATGTAAATGACTTTAAATTACTTGTGGTCCCCTCTCCCCCATAGTAGAGGATTAAGAGGTCGAGATATTGAGAGGAGATCTGTGTATGTGTGTATGTGTGTGTGTATACCCAACAATGGATTGGCGCCGTGTACTGGGTGTATCTGCCTAGTGCTAGTATAAGATTAAGTGGAAGATAATGAGAGGAAATCATAGATTGTCCTAACCTTTCTGAAAATATGGTTCGTTAATAATTAATGAATTATTTAAAAATATAAGAAAAAATAATTATTGTATTAAAAAAAACAAAGAAATGAATGTCTACATTCCAAATAACCTGTACTGCTCCCTGTTACATGGACAAATGTGTCAGCAAAGTGACAAGGTAGACATTTTTTATTCTCTAAGGCACATTAATCCCCATGACTTTTTAAAATAATAGACACATGCCAACCTGAAGACAGCACAGGCAGGTGTATAAATATCAGCCATAGAGGTCATGTTTTATCCTGCATCCTAAGATGGACACCCATTGCATCTTCCCTCTATCTCCCTGAACACATATTCTCTTTTGTTCCTGTTTTCCCACCTGCCTGGCATGATTTCTATACCTGTCTTCTCATACGCTGCTCCAAGCGATCTGCCACCATCTCAAAAGCAGCTGCATTAGCCAGCTTGTTGTTTTCTGGTAGACTAACAGAACCACATCCGTTCTCCGTCCACGACAAGTTCTGTCACTTAGGAATGAGGAGATTAAGGTTGTTTGTGTATACGTGATTAACAACGAATGTCACATTATAGTAAGATAATAAACTGATTCTAGAATAATTACCAGTATTGAATCGAATCCCACCAAAGATCTTGGTGCAAAAGATAAACTGTCAAAATATCTTTCACTAATAACAAATCTGAAACCCTAGCAAGTAAACGTACCAGTGATAAGGGCATTGCAAAATCTCGAAAAGAGAGCCAAAGAGAGTGCATACAATCCTCTGCCAGTCTCGTTAAAAACCTAAACTTAGCCATGGTTTCATCAGAACATGACTGACTGGAATTCTGCAGACGAGCACATGCATATTAAGATGGTTATTAAACATTTATTTTGCTAAGACTATTTAGTCATGGCAAACTGGATTATATAATCCACCTCAGATATGCACATTCCACACACAACTTGCTGACAAAGCAGCAATAAATCCTTAATTCCTCTATATTTTTACAGCAGTTCTATTCATATTCTGAAGTGTAGCCAAACATTTAGTGGGTACAACAACCAGGTTGCCAGTTTATTGCAGCGTAGATACAGTCTAAAACATTTTTACGCTGAGGGGCAGGTTCACATTTGAATTCAATGCGGTCTGTGAGAGGAAAGCAAGCACACCAAAAAAAAATCCATGAAAACGATGCATTAATATACAAACATATAACATAGAAGTCTACGACCTCCTTATCGGGAACCTTTTAGCTGTAAGGTGAGTGTTATACAGTATGCAACAGATTATGAGATTATAAGGGGAAAAAAAAAATTTTGGTTTTCATCTACTAAACAGAAAAAGACAAAAGTTAACAGGATCAGAAAGACCATGAATCATTCACCCCCTTCAATAAAACCTGATCTAGGGTAGTTCTCTGGGGCTTCTGGTTATTAGAGCACAAAATAAATTGGAGCGACAGAGTAACACAGGGGCCACTTTTTTTAATTTTCGAATTTAAAGTGTATTTATTTGATAAATGGAACTGTATTTGGGCGGTATTTGATTTAGATTTTGTGTCTAGTCACCATGAAAGAGTAATAACTACATTTGGTCTTTTTTATATTATATATATATAGAGCAACTGCACGTGTGCAACGTTCTGGCTAATAATTTTTACTTCGCTTTTCGTTCTGAGTAACTTTTCCCTGGTTTCTGAATTTACATGTATTTTTTTATGTATATAACAAATATCCAGTACATGCTAATAATATATGGTATAAATCGATACACCTTCCACTAGAACTAAAATAAAATGTTAGAAACAGGTAGTAAAGCATCCAGCTAGACTCTGAGGACACAGACCGCCTACCACAATCCATTAATGGCGACTAACCCCATGTTGTTGTGCATTAAAGATCTCAAAAGGGGGTTTGAAGTTTAAAATATTGATCGCCGCTTTTCGTCCTGCAACCTCTTTTCCTCCCACTGTGCTTCAAATGTTTGGATCTTCTTCAATTACCTGGCTGACTGGAGCTAATCAGTTCAAACGTGCGACATGGCAAGGCGACACAAAAGCAGACATCCGAGAGAGCAGATCATACCAAGCATAGGGGCTTTGCGTGTCAAGGAAAGCCAGGTGTCTGCATTCATCAAAACACCCCAAGACAACAAAGACTGCAGACATGACAACTCCAGGGCAACAGTAATGACAGCAAACCCTAACAACCGCAATTATCAAATGCCATTCTGCAGCTGCAGATCATTCGGAACAGTACAATGATACACCAGCTTCAACACTTGCGAGTTTTAGGCAAAGGTGTTGAAAAGATTCAGTCACTGTTGACCAGCTTTATCAGCTTTATCTATAAACACCATGCTTACCCATCAGGAGGTCTGGATGGAGGCCAGATGATTTTTTAATGGGTGCATTTGTGAGACCACATCCCTTCTGGCATGACCACGGCTGTGTTCGTCAGCGCTGCTGCTCGCAGTGTGGAATTATCCAGCTCCAGACTTGCTAGTGTTGATGGTAATCTTGATGAAAGGCAAACAATTGTGGTTTGAGATCTGGCGACGTTGAAACTTGTCGTGCAATCATTCTCACAAATGAATTGGCTTTCTTGCATAATTTAGGAATATCAATCTGAGAAGCTGTAACAGGCTTACGTGGTTAAAAACTGTATTAAATCAAACACATTTGACAAGTAATAAGGCTAAAGGTTCAATTTAATAATCAGATTTCCTCAGTAAGTATTAAAAGTTTATATGACAGTGTAATTACCGTTTGAGCGACACACAGTATATAAAAGTACACAGGATCAGTCAAAAGTTTTGAAACACAAACTTCTTGCTCCATTGTCTATATTCTACACTTACTATCTAGATAAGACTTTGTCGTTTTACAAATACAAACTGTAGTACATATATCATTTCTATTTCTTGAACATGTAGTAGCTACCCAGGTCTCCATGTTTCTCAATCATAACAATCTAACCAGTCTGGCTTTAGGTATGGTCACTCCACTGAGACTGCACTGCTTTTTGTGGTTGTCACACTTCAATCGGCCAAAACTAACTCCCAATCCTCTGTCCTCATCCTGATAGATGTCTCCGCTGCTTTCGATACTGTAAATTATCAGATTCTACTGTCCACACTTTTCAATCTAGACTTCTCTGGTACGACACTTGAATGGTTCTGCGCCTATCTAACAGGCAGAACCTTTTAAGCGTCTAGAGACGGGGATGTTTCTAACTTTCAGCAAGTAGTTACTAGAGTTCCACAGGGCTCAGTACTCGGGCCTCTCCTGTTTTCATTATACATGTCATCTCTGGGCACTGTCATCAAACACATGTTTTTTTTTTACCATTGCTACGCCGATGACACTTAACTTCATTTGTGTTTTGTCCCAGATGACCGCTCAATCTCAAATTAGATATCCGCCTGCCTCACCGACATATCTGTTTGAATGAAGACCCGTTATCTCAAATTAAGTCTGACAACTTAACCCTCAGTTCATCATGATCTGACCCTTCAAATTGATGGCTCCACAATTTCTGTAATCTTGCTTTCAATCTTGGTTTTAAAATAATACGGAATGAAACACTTTTATTCACAACAAGATGTGTCCTGGTACTTCTGCCCTTATTATTAGAAATAAGAGGCACTTAGAACGACAACCCCTATAAAGGAGTGCTTCTGCAGGTGGTGACCACAGACTTTTTTTCTGTCCTCATCCTTTCTGGCTGATGATTTGGTCAGTTCTCTCACCATAGATGTAGCATGAGGAGGTGTCTACAACCCACACAAGTTGCTCAGGTAGTGCAGCTTATTTAGGATGGCACATCAATGTGAGCTGTGCAGCACAGTGTCCACGGCATAGAGCAGATACCAGAAGACAGGCCAGAGGGTAAAAAAAAATAAATAGAGGTTAAATAGAGGTTTTACCCTCATGCTCGCTTTCTTTTATCCTTAATTACAAACAAGTGAAACTGGCTATACTAAATTTTCCTTAAGTACCAATATGTGTGTAGTAGTTTTCGCATCTTCTAAATTCTTCCAGCAAGATTAAGGCTCATTAAGACAGACATTGTTTTTCAAGGAAAATCATCACTTACTCAAATGAGTAAATAAAGGGAGGTTGGGCATTAAGGACGTCTCAACTGAGTCCCTTTGATTCCTCAATCCACCGTTGTTTACAGTAGACCATATGTTCTCCACTCAGCTTGAATTCTCCAGGGTGGTATTAGCTCTTTCTGTCCTCCCTGTAGAAGCAGAGAGTTACCAAGGACTCGACTTAGCTTTGCTCTATTCCAGCTGAGACGCACCAAGATTGGGTAACACTTCTGTCCCACAGGCGGTCCCTAGAGTAGGCTGTGTTTTCAGCTCATGTCAGCTCCACCAATAATCACTAAGCATGCTGAGTGGAAAGAGAAGTCTCCACTTCACCACAGCAGGCCAGAGTTTCCCTGGAAATAGACAATTCCAAAGCTTTGTTTGCTTTTCACAATCATGACCCCCTCTTTTTTGTACAGTGAACTATGCGAGCACATTGCTGATTTTGGACCTTGCCTGTTTGTTGGACAACACGGATTCAGAGTTGTCAGAATCACGCAAACTGCCACAAATGCCAGAATGTTTAATGGGATATAGGTGATTTAACACAACTCGACAGGGCCAGATTCTTTTCCAGTTCTGTGCCTAACAACAGTTCATAAACAGAAGCTGCTGGCATAAGGAGACACAAGGAATACAGCTTGTTCTCAATATTAATCTTTTATTGCTGGATGTGATTGCTGTCTGACCTTACGCTTTAAGTGCAGCACCAATCCATTAACAGAAGCCAAGCATAACACACAGTGAATAGAAACACATATGGAGAAAGGAAGCTTTACCTTGGAAGCTCTACCTGCTTTTAAGACAGTTAGTCCGATAGAATTCGTTGTTGGCTAAGGAAAAGTGTATGAACCTATTCATATAATACAGTAGACATTTGTTTAATTATAGAGCAATCTACTGTATGATATGTAAGCCATTCAACTATGTAAGCCATTCACCATTCAACTTTGACTTTTGCCATTTTTGTGGGGCTTTTAAATTTAAATATTGTTCAAGAAATTTTAATAAAACAGCTGATTTTATCTTGCCTTTTTTAAAGTAGTTGAAGATTGTTGTCATTACTACGTGATGATAGATTGATAAATGGACGGACAGATCACTTTACTAATTCAAGTAATTTATTTATATAGCACTTTTTACAACAGTGTGTTGTCACAAAGCAGCTTTACAGAGTTCAAAGTCTAAACCCCCAAAGAGCAAGCCAAAGTGACAGTGGCAAGAAAAAAAACTCCCTGTTATGATGTTATTTTTAGGAAGAAACATTGGGAGGACCAAGTCTCAGTGGGGGACTCATCCTCCTTAAGCGGCCGGCAGCATCACAGTGTAGGACTGCCATGTACAGATTGTGCATAGTGTGTTTTTAATCTACTTTTTAAAATTGATAGTGATTCAGAATCACGAACAGTAACTGGAAGGCTATTCCAAAGTTGAGGAGCCTTTCAAGAGAACGCTCTTCCACCAGCAGCAACTTTATTAATTCTAGGAACTAAAAGTAAACCAGCACCTTGAGAGCAGAGTTAGATTGTTGGTTAATATAACTGAATGAGTTCATTCAATACTGTGGAGCCTGATTATGTAGAATTTTGTGTGTTTTAATAACATTTTGTACTCAAATTTAACAGGTAGCCAGTACAGGTTTGATAACACATGGCTGATATGATCACATTTTCTGCTTGTAGTTAAAACTCTAGCTGCAGCATATTGAACAAGTTGTAGTTTATGTAATGATTCTTTAATAATAATCTAACCTTGAGGTAACAAAAGCGTGAGTTAGTTTCTTTGCATCTTTGAAGGAGATGATATTTCCACAGAAAAAAACAAATTTAGATTTTAACCTGATGTACAGACAAAGTAATAAACTATGGAAAGAAGCAGAAAGATAATTCGGAATTATTTAACAAGTACTCATTCATTCATTATCTTCCATTTAATCCACAATGAAAGTTTTATAAAAACAAAATAAATTACTGAATGTTAACTGTGGGATATCAGGGCCTTCAAGGCCTTCTCTGTTGGCCTAAAAAAACAGACTGACCTTAATCATATTTTACCACAGAACACTTGGTTAAATGGGCGGCACTGTGGCTTAGTGGTTAGCACGTTTTCCTCTCAGCGCCGGGCTTAAAGTTCAGTTTAAATTTTCCAGTCAGTGATGGTTTGGGGTGACATGTCATCTGTTGTTGCTCCATTTTGTTTTCTGAGGTTCAAGGTCAACCAGGAGGTTTTAAAACACTTCCTGCTTCCTGCTGCTGACCAACTTAATGGATATAATAATTAAGTTATTTAGCAGACGCTTTTACCCAAAGCGACTTACAGGTATCCCAACTTGATGGTTGGGTTCAGAACATAGGGGTTGATACAGCACCCTGGAGCAATGAAAGTTAAGGGTCTTGCTCAAGGACCCACATTGGTAACTTCAATGGACCTGGGATTTGAACCCCCAACCTTCTGATTG